>SJYA01002742.1:4493262-4622509 GCA_006410615.1 Neotragus moschatus | reverse complement strand
GGTAGTTTGAACATTCTTTGGCATTGCCTTTCTTTGGGATTAGAGTGAAAACTGACCTTTTCCAGTCCTATTTTGCAAATTTGCTGGCATTTTGAGTGCCGCACTTTCACAGCATTTTCTCTTAGGGTTTGAAATAGCTCAACTGGATTTCCATTACCTCCACCAACTTTGTTTGTAGTGATGCTTTCTAAGCCCTACTTGACTCTGCATTCCCAGATGTCTGGCTCTAAGTGAGTGATCACACCATCATGGTTATCTGGGTCTTGAGATCTTTTTTGTATAGCTGTTATGTATATTCTTGCTACCTCTTCTTAATATCGTCTGCTTCTGTTATGTCCATACCATTTCTGTCCTTTATTGTACCCATCTTTGCGTGAAGTGTTCCGTTGGTATCTCTCATTTTCTTGAAGAGATCTCTAGCCTTTCCCCTTCTATTATTTTCCTCTATTTCTTTGCATTGATTACTGAGGAAGGCTTTTTTATCTCTCCTTACTATTCTTTGGAACTCTGCATTCAAATGAGTATATCTTTCCTTTTCTCCTTTGCCTTTAGCTTCTTTTCTTTTATAAGCTCTTCTTATATATATATATATATATATATATATATGCTCTCTTTTATAAGCTTTTCTTTTATAAGTAAGACCTCCTCAGACAACCAGTTTGCCTTTTTGCATTTCTTATGCATATAATTGGATATTATTCATCCTTAAAACAGAAGAAAATCCTACAATAAGAAGCAACATGAATGGAGACATTATGTTAGGTGAAATAAGCCAATCACAGGACGACATGTAAATTTTCACTTATAAGATGATCTTATATGGTGATCTGAAATCGTCAAATTTATAGAAGCAAAGAGTAGAATGGTAATTGCCAGGATTGTGGCTCCAGTAGTAAAGAATCTCTCCGCAGTACGGGAGACCTGGGTTTGATCCCTGAGTTGGGAAGATCCCCTGGAGAAAGGAATGGCAACCCACTCCATTATTCTTCCCAGGAGAACTCCATGGACAGGGGAGCCTGGTGGACTACAGTCCATGGGTTTGCAAAGAGTCCTACACGACTGAGCAACGAACATTTTCACTTTCATAGGGAAGAGAGAAATGGAGAACTATTGAGTTTTCATTGTGGAATATGAGTACCTGAAGAGAGCTGATGTATTCTGTTGTGCCTAAAGTTAACAGTACTATAGTTTACACTTAACACTTTGTTAAGAGGATAGGTCTCATGTTAAATGTTCTTACTACAAAAAAAAAAATTAGGAGACCTAACTGAGAGAAAAGAGATCCATGCATGTCTTGATGCTCTGTATGAGCATCTTTCATGTAGAAGTACCTACAGAATTTGGGGTGTATGATGGAATAAAAGAGAAGAAATGCAATTTCACCATATAACACTAAGAAATATAAAGTAAAAAAACTTTGATCTACTTTGAAGTCATTAATAATATTTGAATTGAAAAACTTCTGATGATGATTGACCCCAGAACAACTCACACCTTAGGGAAGTTGACCCCTGTTAAGTTGAAAATCAATATTTCACTTTTTAGTTGGCCTGTCATTTTTCATATTCATAGTTCTGCACCCATGGATCCAACCAACCCCAGATTATATAGTACTTTAGTATGTATTTATTGAAAAAATTTCACATATAAATGCAGTTCAAATCATTCAAGAGTCAACTGTATTTTATTATTTTAACACAGTTGCATTAGACTGGTGCAGACTAGGCCTGTACATTTATCTGTATGGATTATATCCATTTGGTATTGTGTCCAAATAACTCCTGTCTTCTTCAGGAAATTGTAAATTGACCTAAGTCTTATTTTTGTATTTCTACCAGTGAAGTTTCTAATAATTCTTTAGGACTTACATTATTATCACTTCCAAGAAGGAATTTTCTCTAACCGCCCCCTCAGGAATAATGTTAGGTATTCTGTTGTATATGTGCATTGATTATTTCTTAACCCTTATCAGAAAATTTGTTGTACACTTCCATAACCAATGATTTCCTCTGTTTTATGTTCTTTCCTGATCCTCAGAGTTAGCGTATGGTCTAGATGGATGACAGCCCCTGACCCTGCCTCCCCCTGAAATATATTTTAAATGAATAGAGAACTAGATAAACTTATCTTGCTAAGATAGTTAATACAAGCGTTATGGAAGACCATGGTTTTTCCATAGGATATTATGGAAAAATGAGCTTTTTGGCCAGTCCAATAGTTTAGTATTTGTTTTTAGGGAGAAGAGTCTAATCTGGAGGAAATAATACCACTTTGAGAGTTAAAATGAAAATGACAATAGTCAGGTGAGAAAATTTTCTCTTCTGATTTCTTACTTACAGTCCCACCCAAATTGAAAAGAGAAGTATTTGAGGACTGGTCCCGAGTGGGATAATGTTTAGAAACAAGTTCAGTATGTAGAGGTTCTCAGTTTCTAAGGGGACATGCGGTAGAGTGTGTGATAGGAGTCTGGCTCCTTGATGGGATATTCAAAGCAGAAATGCCTATAGTTTTTCTCATACAGTTTGTATGTGGCTTATATTCATCAAATCTTCCATTATATTCTTATGTATCGTCACTCTCTCTCATACTGTGAGAATGTATTTCACACTTTACACATTTTCTTTTATAGTCATTTGTCATAGGTATCGTTTTTTCCCTCCTTAATGGTATATCCATTGTTGAATACTATATTTTATATTTATATTTTTTATTTTTACTTGATGTTTTACCTAAGTTATTTCTCATATGCAGCACAAAAGTAATATTTCCTATAATAGAACTTTACTGTTGTATATATAATTTCATCACAGTTACCAACTCATTTAAATAAATTCTCTAGAAACTTCCTTTTGATAGTATCAAGTTTGACAAAATTATTTTTAGTTCCTGATTTCAGATAAACTTTAAATGGTATAAAGTATGATAATAATAAGACTCTGTTAAATTAATAGTTTAAATATAGTAGACTGTTTTCTCCTAAACAGAAAAAAAGAAAGAGAGAAAATGAAAGTATACATTCTTATTGTTTCCCACTGGCTGTATTTACTTGAATTCATACACTTCATGTTTTTCCTTCTTGGTGTTCACTGTGATTAGCTGAACAACATGCTTGAAATAATGCATTTTAATAAAAACAATTATATGAAAGTGCTTTTTAAAATCAGTTAACAGTCTAATACAGCATTTCTCAAACTGTGTTATTGGATATATTATTAAAAACACCCCATGACTTTAAAATAAAATTTTGAAAAATTCTGGATTACAAAAAGTCAAATGAGTGTTCAGTAATGAGATTTTTCAGAAAATACTAGTGTATAAGAATCCTAAGTAAAGATATGTTTGGTACTACTTTTGAAACTATTTTTACCATATGCATATTCTCTCTTTGTTTTTAATTTTTAACATCGTATATGTAGAAATTCAGTTTTTTTTAAGTTAATTGAAAAATAAGATCCAATACAGAAATTGGGTGTTTTCAGGGAAAGCAGGCTGACATCTTTGCATTCTGTAGGAATGATGATTTCTCTGTGGTTTGAACATGGAAAAATGGCTTAAACCTTGACTGGTATGCATAGCGGAGTCATGAAGAATTCAAAGGAAAATAAATCTAGGACACTACCTCATTACTACACATGACCTCATATTCCTCATTAATTACTTGTGTAACCATGTTTGTTTTAAGCTGTGATTCTGGCAGTTTAAATTTTATAGTGAGTATAAGGATTTTATATCTATACTACTGTTTGCATATATTTAAATAAGTTTATAGTGTTTTAAAACAATTCATAGGATGTAGTTTTTTTTTCTCTGTAAAGAGAAGTTTTATAATTCAAAGTTTAGAAATTTTGTCACCTGATGGACGGCATGTAAAGGTCCATTTGATCAGTAATGTTTACATTTCATAACTATTGATTTAGCACTAACAGATCATTTGTATTATAGAAGATCATGTCAGGGATAAAAATGAGTTAATAATTATAATCACCAAATAAAGTATCTCCTAAAAAATTTGAACTTTTCAGAAGAAAAACTTCACAGTATCACAAAGTTTCTTAAGAATTGAAATGTGATGTCACCTTAAAATGAGTGGAGATTTTAGCACTCTTTGGTTGAATATTGCTGATGCTATAACCAAATCCTATGTGAATTTACAAATTATAGCATCATATATTTATATATTAATTGAAATACTGTTTTTATTTAAATATTTTAATGTTATTTAATATGTTTAAATATTTAAATATTGTTTTGAATGTTATGGACTTACATATTTTCAGAGACCATATAATCTACACGAGAGTAGAAATATATAGACTTTGAGAACAAATAGGGTAGAAATGCCTCCTTTGCCAGTTATTAATTTTGTGATACTGGGTAGTAGAACAGAAGATCCTCTGGAGAAGGAAATGGCAAACTACTCCAGTATCTTTGCCTAGAAAATCCCATGGATGGAGGAGCCTGGCAGATTTCATTAGGGCTCTTGGCTGGCAAAGAGTTGGGTTGGCAAAGAGTCAGGCATGACTGAGTGACTAACACTTTCAATTTCAAACACTAAAAATATGAATTAAAAAATTTTCAAAAGATGTCTGAGGATGCATAAATCTCACTTACTGAATTACTGATGTTTTTTCCTCTCACTAAATATTCCTTTTACAAATTTGATGGTTAAAATATTAAGATTGGCCATTTTGTATAATGATTTTATGGCCTTGAAATCCCTTTTCTGAGAAAAATATTTCATAATATGCCTCAAGGAAGAAATGTTTAAGTGCTAAGTCTTACTTAAGGTATCTTAAGAGGAAAATGTTTATGAGTATCCCCTATCCTCAAGTACTTTTATGGCATACATGTAGTTTTCCTGTCTAAATATTTTTTGGATGAATTTGATAGTCAAGTAAATATTAACACAGTTTACTTACAATACTCATTTGAAAGATTATGGGTGAAAATTCAAGAGAAAACTTAAAGTTTTATTCTTAAAGAGTAATGCTCAAGTGAACTAGTTCACTGCCATAGAGTATATTTCTCTTCTTATTTGAATCATTTTTTTTCAAAGCTATGAATAATTCTCACATTTTCTAAAGATTTCCTATTTTGTGGAACATAATGTTTGTAAAAGTTACAAAGTAGGGATAAAATTAGTGAGAATTACCAGCTACTTAACCTCTTACACATTTTGTGTACTTATACTTTATCTTTGTTTTGGTTAGAATTAATTCATGCATTCATCCACTTTTCTACCCAATATTTTAGAGACAAAAGAACATTCTTTATAGATTACTGCATGTACTCACTTTGAGTTTGCGTGGCTTTTTACACAAATCAGCATGTGTTCAGTTGTTTATGATATCATTATCATCCCTTTCTTTTAAGTGAGGAAGGAGCAAGTAGCATTGGCATGTGCTGTCGGCTGTGCCATTTTATGCAAAATATTATTAATCATCAGGAGAACCTCAGGAGAAAGGCACCACCATGTTCATTTTATAGTTGAGATAACAGAAACTTAGACTGTAAAGGGGAAAGTCACTAGTTGTGTAGAAATTAGGTGAGTGGCTCTAGATCTATTTGCTGCCCACAGCTTTGGTCCTTTTAAAAGCCAGATGTCTAGTGTGACCTTATCACATATGCCATTGCTCACTTTCTTCTCTGTTTAGAAAATTCAGATTTTAAGCCTCTTAATTTACTGGGATTCATCTCATGTTGTTAAAAGATCTCTTTTAATTGATGTTAATTACAATCCTCCTTGCTTCTTCCTTTGACTTAGTATAAAATGTTTCAGTGGCAGGCAACCTCATAAAACCCATGACTGTGTCCTTACTGGTTGATTCATGTCTGTGAATGATATTCTCAGTGATTAAAAAACTTAGACCTAATTAAATATACTCTGTTCAAACCTGCTCCCTCAGGACACTGGTTTCTTTCTAGAGAAAACTGGTTTCTGAGCTCCTGAGGAAACTTTGAAAGAGATTAGACTGCACAGGAAGGTAAACTGTAGTGGTCCATCTGGAGGCAGAGAGAAAACAGAGACAAAAGCCAGGGGGAATGTAGGAGATGGTTGTAGCAAGGAAAGTGTTCAGACCCACACCTGGAAATGTGCTAACTTGCGAGATTTACCATTCTATTCACTAAACATGCTTTGAACTTTGAACATGAGCCAAACAATATATAAGAGAAAGGAAAATTACAGATCAGAGAATGTAACTACCATTTCTTAGCATGTGACAAACATTGCAGTAGATAGGCCCTGTTTAAGTCTTACATTCTACTGATGTATTTCTTCTGATGAATATGTATTGTGATAGCTAATTTTTAGGNTAAACATGCTTTGAACTTTGAACATGAGCCAAACAATATATAAGAGAAAGGAAAATTACAGATCAGAGAATGTAACTACCATTTCTTAGCATGTGACAAACATTGCAGTAGATAGGCCCTGTTTAAGTCTTACATTCTACCGATGTATTTTTTCTGATGAATATGTATTGTGATAGCTAATTTTTAGGGGTGTGTGATGGTTAATCTTATATGTCACCTGGGCTAGGTCATGAGCGCCCAAACATTTGGTCAAATGCTAGTCTGTATTGTCATGAGAGTGTCTTTAGATGAGATTAACATTTGAATCAGTAGACTGAATAAAGCAGATTGTTCTCTCTAATGTGAGTGAGCCTCATCCAATCAGTTGAAGGCCTGAATAGTACTCTTCAGTTAGTAAATGCTTAGCCTTAATCAGTTCTCTCCATGCTCCCCATCAAATAGAAATCTATTTCTGGGAGATTAGTCCATCGCTAATGATAAATTTTCCAAACTGCAGTCATTTCTTGCTGTGTCCATGGTTTTGTCACAACTAAATGTTATCTGCAGTATTGACTTGATAATTTAATATACTCACCACTTTTACTTCAGTGGTTGCACTAAAGAGATTTGAATATAGTGGTATTTTACATGGAAAACTATTATCACTTGCTATAAAGAGAAAGTAAAAATAAACCTAAGAAAACACTCATATTGTAATAAGATCTATTGCTCCCAAGGCCCTGAGTTTGAATCAGGTTTCTCCTTGTTTCAGATTATAGCAAGTATTCAAAAACTGAACCTTTATCCTAGATGCAACAGCATAGTTTAAGGACAGTTAAAAAAGGAGATACTTCTTACTACTTGAGTCAGTGTTATGAAGGTATAGTTTGGGGAGTTAATCTTTTATGGAGTGGCTAGGATTTTGGGCTTTTGCTGCCATAGCCCAGGTTTAATCCCTCATTGGCAAACCTAGATCTCACAAGGCACATGGTGCGGCCAAAAGGGGAAAAAATGTACACTTCTTACTCTCCTTAATTACCTCTTGTAATACTATGATATGTGCACTGCATTTTGTGGAATATTATTATTGAATGTTTCCATCTTTAGTGGTAAACTATACCTTCTGACCATTTTGTTCCTAGCCTCATGCCTCCGTTCCTCATGCTAAATTTTCTGCAGATTGATACTTCCTAGGGAAAACCTTCTTCTAATGTGAATACCTGTTTTCCCCAGCTCCATAAAGATAAATAATTATTGACATATAAGTATTACCTAGAAAACTTTTGCAATGTCACTACTTGAAACTCCCTAATGGAATGAAACCGTCTCCATAGTTGGAATCTAGAAACCTATCTTTTGAAAAGCAGTGTTCATCCTCATCAAGCCATGAAACAATCTGGACTGAGGAAAGCAGTCTATTGCTCCCAGGGTCCATCAATCATTTAAAGGTGTTGACCAAGTGGAAGCAATACGGAGAACGGACGTTTATTGAAATCATGAGAATGTGCCATTAAGGAGCCACAAGAAACACTAAAAGCACAGTGGAAGTCTTAGCAGCTACAATCAAGGATTTCAAGAGAGGTTAACTTCCCACTTTGTGGTTTCAGAGACATGATTTATAGGCAAAGATGGTGGAACATTTCAGGATAATGTATAAGCAAATAAAACTTTATTTATTAGAGGGCTCAATAATGTGTTCCCTCATTTTACCATTTTTGGTTTTCACTATTTCCCAAAGTAGGGATTTGATATGCAGATATAAAGTTTCTCTTGAGAAACTTGTAGCCAAGTAGGAATGGCCTAATAATGAACACTTGCAATGGCACCCCACTCCAGTACTCTTGCCTCGAAAATCCCATGGATGGAGGAGCCTGGTGGGCTACAGTCCATGGGGCTGACTGAGCGACTTCACTTTCACTTTTCACTTTCATGCATTGGAGAAGGAAATGGCAACCCACTCCAGTGTTCTTGGCTGGAGAATCCCAGGGACCAGGGAGCCTGGTGGGCTGCCGTCTATGGGGTTGCACAGAGTCGGACACGACTGAAGCGACTTACCAGCAGTAGCAGCAGCATAGGGATACAACAGTGGCTGAATGACCACTCTCAAGAGTCCCTTGAACTGCAAGGATATCAAACCAGTTCCTAAAGGAAATCAATCCTGAATATCCATTGGAAGGACTGATGCTGAAGCAAAAGCTCCAATACTTTGGCCACTTGATGCAAAGAACTGACTCGTTTGAAAAGACCCTGGTGCTGGAAAAGACTGAAGGCAGGAGAAGGGGACGACAGAGGATGAGCTGGTTGGATGGCATTACTGACTCGATGGACATGAGTTTGAGCAAGCTCTGGGAGTTGGTGATGGCCAGGGAGGCCTGGAGTGCTACAGTCCATAGAGTTGCAAAGAGTTGGACACGACTGAGCAACTGAATGACTAAACTAAACCGAACTAAGCTAAGCTAAACTGAAGGACCACATGATCTGAGGTAACTGAGTCTGCTGTATGGATGAAAGGTAAGACCTGAGGAGATGTGGGACTTCTTTTTCTCTAATATCTCAAGTACTATTACTGACTTATTGTAGAGGTATGTTATAAATATGGGGTGAAGTATATGTAATATGTATGTTATACTCATGCATCTATATACATACATATCCATTTGAAAAGCATAACATGCATCCTTCACATAGCTTTTAGCAAGCCCTGTTTTATCCTCCTTTTCTTGCAAAGAGAAAAATACGTTTGGATGTGGAAAAGGCAGTGTTTTTGTTTTGGTCCCCATTCTGTTTTTGTTCCTATTATAACTTTTGGTTACTTTATTTCTAGGAAAAGGAAGTAAGTTAGCTTTGCTTTGGCTCTGGGAATTCTTTCTTATCATTTGGTGTGAATGGAGTAATTTCCAGCTAGTGTATTAGGGATCAGTTGCAATTTCAGTGTACTGTCTCTACCATTCATGTTGCCTTAGGGTGAGTGTAAGGCAAGATTGTGAAGAAGGTAAAAGTAGTGTTGATGCCTTCTCCCCTTTTCTTCCTTGGTCTCTATAACCTCATTTCCTGTGGTCAGATACTTCCTCTCTACTCCCTGGCATGTTTCCAAAGGTCTGAGTTTCAGTTGTGAAACCTGAATTGTCCATTTTTCAATACATATTTATGGATTCTGTATGATCAGTTATATGCTAAACACAGAACACAGAAAAAGGTAGCCGTTTACCCTCCGAAAGTTTATTGTGACACAGTAATGCAGTGGGAAAAACACTTGCAAAAAACATCCTTTGGCCCTAGGATGCCAAAGGAGAGAGAGAATCTCTGACTGATGGGAACATTTGATTTGTGCTTTGAAGTATTGCTTTGTAAAAGTGATATCAGATGGAGAGGACAGGCAAAGCCAAGATACGAATTGAACTGCCTGTGANACACTTGCAAAAAACATCCTTTGGCCCTAGGATGCCAAAGGAGAGAGAGAATCTCTGACTGATGGGAACATTTGATTTGTGCTTTGAAGTATTGCTTTGTAAAAGTGATATCAGATGGAGAGGACAGGCAAAGCCAAGATACGAATTGAACTCCCTGTGATGTATACACAGATGTGGTTAATGGATCACATGGTCAGGAATATATGATGGGGTGGGAAAAGGAATTTGTATATAGATACAGATTGATATAGAGAAATCACTAGATGGTTCCAAGGTGACATTTTCCCTTAATAGGAAACATTTAAATAAAAATAAACATGTTAAATAATCTTACGAAATTGTTAAGTCATGTATAGGTAAATAGAGCATTCTATGTGTATGTCTATGTGTATGTGTTAAATAGTGAATACCAACTGAATATAGTAGCAACATAAAGTTGTTAATATTTTCTTTTTTCTTTCTATATATTTTAGTGTCCTGGCTAGAGGTAGCTTCTTTTTTTAAAGTGAGAAATTCAGTTTGGCATGTTTGTAAAAAAAAGTAAGAAAATAAGAATGAAGTGACAATTAGAAACAAAATAAAGACCCTGAATCTTAAAAAGGAACAGAGAACTGTTGGACAGTCCACAAGGAGCTTGCTGAATCCTGCCTTTTAAATTTATTCAATTATTTTAAAATATTTATTACATTTTTACTATACCGAAAAATGCGGCAACTATATGAAATTTAAAACCATAGAAAAATATGTAACAGAACATGAAAGTCATCCAAAATCCACTACTCATAGATAGTAATTATCTAATTCATATGTTTCCTTCTGGTTAAACATGAATACATAGTACCCCTACCAACACACATATTTTAACATCAATAGAATTAGAATCATCAAGTATTTCTGTGTACTTTTTGTTTAACTGACATATCATATTCTGTTAACCAGCCTATAAAAACAGAAGTTACTGAACAGCATTAAGTTATAAGGCTGATAGCATTTATCCTTTGGTGTCTGGATGATGTACCTTTCCATTGTTCTATAATATGTTTCTAAAGAGATATAAAAACAGGCAGATATATGGATAGACTTAATATACTTTATTTCACTTTGGTCTCCTGAATAAATAGCTGGAGTTTGCCAACCATTCTGTTATATGGAATACCCATGGAGTTCCATAGCTGAAAGTTGGTTTTTGTAAATAAGCCCACTTCTCAGTACAGACTCTGTTTAAGTTTACTGGAGAGCTGTTAGACTGAAGAGATGTAGCCTTACCCCAAATGTCAGGTTTTCAGACAAGCTAGCAGATGGAATAACTGACAACAGCAATCTCTTGCTTACATGCCTACCTGGAGTCCCCCTGCCACACCTCTGTGGACCACTTGCCTCTGTATACTGCTTCTTACTAGCCAGCTATTTTCTGGATGTTCTAGTCTAGGAATAGAAATAGCAGTTGAGATTGTTATGTGGATGAGAAAGGAAGAACCCTCAGGGTTTCTCAGTTAAAAATTCTATTCACTGATAGAAGTTGATTCCAGAGATGATTACACATCATTTCTGAATGAGGTATGAAACAGCAGCAATGAGATAAAGAGATTCCATAACAAACCTGATTGATGGGTTTCTATGATTTGTTGCATAGCAAATGTGAGTTACCAATTTCTCATTCTCATTCTAGTTCTTGTCAGTTTCATTCTTGACACTTTTCTGACAATAAGTAAACCTTCCGTTCTATATAGTTTTGATTTTTTTCCTGCAAATTTGGATTAGCATCTATCATATGTAACCAAGATCCTCTTTAATGGAGCCAAATTTTAATATGGATATTTCAGAGATTCGTTCTGGGCTAAACCTTTCTATTTTTCTACTGTTCCCTCAACCCTACCATGAAACATGCCCTGTATTTCAGGGACTGGCTGAAGGTCCTTTTCTTTGTATTGGGGTTTTCTCTCTGTTTAAATCACTTTGAAATTGATGTTTTATGAGAGAATCCCTTTGGTTTTATGACCTTAGCTTCATCCATGGATGCTGTGAGGCCTTTTAGACCCAGGTTGCATCTGTATTGCCTGTTTCCAGAACCTTATATCAGAGTGTTTTGGTTGCTTGGGAGAGGTTGCTTGGGATTTCTGTGGGTTTCTAATCATTTCATCAGGAAATTGAGAGAGGCTGAACCAGCCTCTTTTAGTTGCTCTAATGTCATTTAAAACTGGAAATAATTCCAATGAAGTTTTCTGAGGATAAACATGAATATGACTGGTACTAAGAGATAATAAAAGTTTGGCTTCAATGTATAGAAAGCTTTAAAGAGGAACAAATTCAAGAAAACCAGTATAAACAAAACAAAACACTTTAAACTTTAAGCCAGAGGCCATGAAGACCTGAAACAGTGTTTGTTACAACAGAAACACTGACATGATTTGGCTCTTGACTTAGGCAATTTAGTTCAATCGCTCAGTCATGTCTGACTCTTTGAGACTCCATGGACTGCAGCAGGCCAGGCTTCCCTTTCCATCACAACTGCTGGAGTTTACTCAGACTCATGTCCATTGAGTAGGTGATGCTATCCCACCAACTTATCCTCTGCCTTCCCCTTTTCCTCCTGCCTTCAATTTTTCCCAGAGTCAGGGTCTTTTCCAATGAGTCAGCTCTTCGCATCAGGCGACCAAAATATTGGAGTTTCAGGTTCAGCATCAGTCCTTTCAGTGAATATTCAGGACTGATTTCCTTTTGGATTGGCTGGCTTGATCTCCCTGCTGTCCAAGGGACTCTCAAGAATCTTCTCCAACACCACAGCTCAAACGCATCAATTCTTCGGCATTCAGCAAAATTTAGAAGAAATTCTGTGTTTTTAGATGATTTGAAAAAAGATGATGGTGGTCAACTTAGTTAAACATGCCAAGCTTCAATTTGTGTTTTTCTTTTCTTTTTGAAAAAAAAAAAAAAAAAAGAAGGTTAAAAATCATATTACCTACCTAAAGAAAATTGTGATTATTAAATCAAATGATCTGTTGAAAAGAATCTGGAACACAGAAGGTATGAGATAAATATTAGCCCTTTTCCTTGTCATTTTTAGAACTTTTTATACTCAACTGAATCTATTTGGCTATTTGTATATTTATCTACCCACTGAGTTAAAACAAATCCTTCTGTTGCCTTAATTTTATTAAGCTGGATAAATAGAGTTTGTATGTCGCTTTGTTAACTTGTCCCTGCATCAGAAATAAATGATGAATGTTACTATCTCTGGGACCTTTGGGTATTATCTCTGGTCTTCAGAATTGTGCACTTTCCTCATGTATGTTTTCAAGCTGATATGTCCCACTAAGATAACTCAATGTGAGCTTAAGAATTTGTATCATAGTATCACTGAGGCTTCCTATCATTTGCCATGCCTGAGACAACTTGACATGAAATATAACACTATAACATGTCAGGTGGAAAATTTAAACATTGCTTTTTCCCAAGGAAGAATAGAATCTTTATATTTTAAACCACACTGTTTCAACAGCAGGGAAAAAGTTATGATACAGTATTGATTCTTCTAGGGAGCTGAGTTAGCGAAAATCCCTTCTACTTAAGAATTGTTCATTTCCCTCTTTTGACACAAGAACAATTTTAAACAAGCTATTTCATGGCTAACTAAAATGCTTTAAAAAATATCCTAGGAAAACATTCCGATAAGTACCAAACCAGTAAAACTGTTATTCACGAGTGTCTTGTTAATTTCAACTCTCATATTTTCTTGGTAAACTCTAAGTAATCAAGGAGATACAGACATACTTCATTTTATTGTGCTTTAAGTTGCACTTCACAGATATTGCAGTTTTTTTTCCTTTACAAATTGAAGGTGTGTGGCAACCTTACATAGACCAGGTTTATTGATGCTGTTTTTTCAGTAGCATTTGTTCACTTCTTGTCTCTGTGCAACCCACTCCAGTATTCTTGCCTGGAGAATCCCATGGACAGAGGAGCCTGACAGGCTCCAGTTCATAGGATCTCAAGAGTCGGACATGACTTACCACTATCTTTCTTTCTTTCTTTGTCTCTATGTCACATTTTGATAACCCTACCAATATTTTAAACTTTTCCCTAGTGTCATATTTATCATGGTGNCAGATTCTTCTTGGCTCAATCAGAAAACAGATTTCCTTTTAATAAAAATAATTTATAAAGCACACAGTGTTTCTGAGAGCTTACTTTTCCCATACCTGCTATCATTCTGCTTTTGTATTGATATTTTTTTCCTTGATCACAGGAGTACTGATGGTGAATAATTTAGCAAATAATCATAACATGATAATAAGGTTAATGATGACATTGACAATGATGATGCAGATAGTTCACTTATGAATTTTTACTATGCACTGAAAATCACATTAAATGATCCCAAACCAGGTTTGGACTGGTGGTGGGAAACATGGCAATTCTAGGTGGTGGTTACATTTAATGTTTCCATTTCCTTACAAAGTGATTGAAATTAATACAAATTAAATTATCCTCCTGAATTACTGTTTTTAGTAGCAGAACCAGAACATGGACCGTATTTATTCTGACTTAAAATCTCATATGTCTACCCTACATAACCGTACTCTATGGAAAATGGACTTGCACTGATAATATAGGATTTAGAGTACTAGCCAAATTCTACTTAGTGGGGACAGATCCAGGAGGTTTCTCAACATGAATGTCATTGTTTTAGTAATGTTGCTTTTATAGAAGCATATATGGACTTGTGGACTCATCCCTATTCTTTGGATCATTGAGCATTTGGACTCTTAAGATATTTAGACTTCATAGACAAAGGCTATGAAGGCTATACAAAGGCTATACAAAAGTGAAACAACAAATTAACTGGCATAGGTGTGTTAAAATCAAACCACTGATGAAAGATTGATAGCATCACAGCAGAACAGGTAAGGATACACATTTTTCAGTTGGACAGTTGTGAGTTTTAGAAGACAGTTCATATCCTGGACCCTTTTTGTGACTTTGACCAGTTCATTCTACCTTGGTTTCTCGGTCATGCACTTTTATATTATCATTCTTACAGGCCTGCTGTGAAGTTGAAATAGATAATGCATATAAAGTGCTCTTCATTGTACTTATAAAAACTAAACATGCCACAAATGCTGTGTAACTGTTTCTCCTGTATCTGTGGGACTCTGATCTTTTCTTGGTCACTTTGGCAAATCTGATAGGCACCAGACCATCAACACCAGAGCCAGAACAGACACTATTGCTGTTGATAAATAATCCTGCATCAGAGACTTCTCCCTTCAAAANTATAACCGTACTCTATGGAAAATGGACTTGCACTGATAATATAGGATTTAGAGTACTAGCCAAATTCTACTTAGTGGGGACAGATCCAGGAGGTTTCTCAACATGAATGTCATTGTTTTAGTAATGTTGCTTTTATAGAAGCATATATGGACTTGTGGACTCATCCCTATTCTTTGGATCATTGAGCATTTGGACTCTTAAGATATTTAGACTTCATAGACAAAGGCTATGAAGGCTATACAAAGGCTATACAAAAGTGAAACAACAAATTAACTGGCATAGGTGTGTTAAAATCAAACCACTGATGAAAGATTGATAGCATCACAGCAGAACAGGTAAGGATACACATTTTTCAGTTGGACAGTTGTGAGTTTTAGAAGACAGTTCATATCCTGGACCCTTTTTGTGACTTTGACCAGTTCATTCTACCTTGGTTTCTCGGTCATGCACTTTTATATTATCATTCTTACAGGCCTGCTGTGAAGTTGAAATAGATAATGCATATAAAGTGCTCTTCATTGTACTTATAAAAACTAAACATGCCACAAATGCTGTGTAACTGTTTCTCCTGTATCTGTGGGACTCTGATCTTTTCTTGGTCACTTTGGCAAATCTGATAGGCACCAGACCATCAACACCAGAGCCAGAACAGACACTATTGCTGTTGATAAATAATCCTGCATCAGAGACTTCTCCCTTCAAAATTTATGAATGTCAAAGGCCTATTCAAGATGGCAGAAATTATTATGCTTTCTACCATCTCATAAGAACTTAGAGTAAGATCACATTTGAGGAGGCTTATTAAAGTTCTTCTTTGCTTTGAAGACTGAGATTTTATGTATGCATGTAATACCTTGTTTGGGACGGTTAGATTTTTACACCCTGGTGTGTAATTCCAGCAGCATATTCTGTGTTCTAATTATTGCTTTGAATTTGCTCAGTCCACCGAAGTTGTAGAATATAGTTTTGTGATGCCCAATAGTAAGTCAATTATGGGAAGAGAGATAGGATTTAAATACAGATTTGTGCTGGTACTGTTCCTACATCCGGTAGCCCCCTGTCTTCCTGGAGCACAGCATATCCTCCTTCAAGACCCAAGTCATTTCCTAACACCTCCCATCAGAATAGAAATATATATACTGTTTTGTTGTTTAGTCATCAAGTCGTGTCTGACTCTTTGCACCCTAATGGACTGTAGCCCGCCAGGCTTCTCTGTCCATGAGATTTCCCAAGCAAGAATACTGGAGTGGGTTGCCATTTCCTTCACCAGGGGATCATCCTGACCCAGAAATTGAGCCCGTGTCTCTGGTGTTGGCAGGCAGATTTTTTACCACATAGTCACCAGGGAAACCCTGGAAATATATATTATCTCATCCCTATAAGTGGAAATAATATTGAATAAAACATTTATTAAACACTCTATATTATCTGCCAGACATTGTTCTACCTCTTTAATATACTTTGTCCCATTAATCTTTCCAAGAATCTTTTTACTAAAAGACATTATTGCTAGGCCTATCTTAATAATGAGGACATGAAGGCTTAAAGATGTAGTTTTCCCAATGTTGCTAAGCTAATCTTGGGTTTTCCTCAGAGAAATGGATGTGCTTTGCCCAGTCGATGCATAAACTAGGCTCATTCCAGAATATTAATGGAGTCAATTAATCTTTTTATTATAACCTCCCTAATACTCTGGAAATGTTTGTCAAATACAGAATATTAATAAATAATTAAAATGCAATATACTGAATAATTAAACCCACAAAGGCCTGATTTATCTTTAATGCTTTTAATGATATTTTTAAAAAGGGAAAGTTTTGATAACATATGTTTAGGGCAGCGTATGAAGAGATGAACAAGCTGTTCCTTCTTATTGTTTATTCTTAGAGGCTGTTGGTGGGGAAGCAAAATGCCAAGGACAGTGGTACTGTGGGTATGATTCTGAGTGCATATGTCTGGTGGTATATCATATTTTTCTTCCTCTGTTAAGTTTTTTTTTCTCCCTTTTCAAAAGTTCTTTTCTCAGTTGTGCTTTTTTTTAATAAGAAAAAAAAAATTTTTAGTTTTTCTCCCCTTTTTTGGGGGGGTTCTATTTTGCTCACTAGATTAATACTTTCAAAATCCTATATCACCAGGTTCAAAGAAATTGACATCATGACATTCTTACTGTATAGCATGAATCCCTCTTTTAAGAATAAACATAATAAAAGGTAAAACTATAAGGAAATGAGCTATCAAAACTTGAAAAGACAAGGAGGAAACTTAAAGGCTAAATTACTAAGTGAAATAAGCCAATCTGAAAAGCCCACATGCTGCTTAATTCTAAATATATGACATTCTGGAAAAGACAAAACTATGTAAACATAAAATGATTGGTGATTTAGGGTCATGCAAGGATAACTAGGTAGAACATGGGATTTTTAGGATGGTGAACCTATTCTGTATAATAAGGTAGATACATGTTTAAATTAACATATGTTTGTCAAACCCAGATAATGTACAACACAAGAATGATCCATAATGTAAATTATGGACTTTGGTTGATAATGGTGCCTCAGTGTTGAAGTGTACAAAGCTGGTATGGGAAACATTAATAACGGAGGAAGCTGTATATGTGTGTGTGAATCTGTGTGTGTGTGTAGAGGGGCATACATGGGAATTATATGTACCTTCCACTGAAGTATGCTGTGAACCTAAAACTGCTTTAAAAAAATAAAATATATTCATTTAATAAGAAGGAAAAGGAATAAAGCACAGTGGTTCCTTTGCTTTTTATATTTATCCTATCAGACGATCCCAGTTTCTGTGATCCTTCAGGAAAGTGATGAAAATTTAAGGAAAAAATTTCAGAAATGGGAAAATTTACTAAAAATAGGAAAATTACAAGTTCACAGTGCTTTTCCTCCTTCTGTAGCTAACTTTCCCATCTTCACCCTTCTTTGCACAAATAGCTCTTTCTTGTGTTACAGAGTACAGCTTAAATATTGCCATCTTGAGCTTTTCCTGACCACCCCATTGATCCCAGAAACATGGACGGTTCCTAGCATATTCACCCATTCTAGTTCTCCACATAACACATACTACTGTTGTTCTTCTTGTTTATAAATCCCTTGACTTTATCTTATCTGTCCAGATCTCCCTGCCTTACAGTTAGTTTCTTTTGGGGCAGATTGGACATGGTTATCTTTACTTTCTGTTTAGGCCACTATTTTCACTATGGAGGACAGCAATCATAAAAGATACTTTTATGAACTTTTAGATACAGAAGACCCTCGAAAATGAAATAGGGCCCTCGGGCTCTAGGAAATTGGGCTACTCCAGCTGATCCTTTAGCAATTTTCAAATTGAGTCCTATATAGCAGTGATTTATGTTTGAACACCATTTGTTAAGCCCAGATGTTAAGCCCATTTATTTACTTAAAAGAGATTTAACGCTAGAGAAAAACAAAACAAAACACTGTATACCTACTATGAAACAAACCTGTTAGAAGCTGAAATACAAAGATGAATAAAACAGAACCCTAAGTCTTTCAGGTCCAGCTAGAAGCATTGATGTGGGAGGTATGGTTATACTGTTATACTGCTACACATTGTCAGTTATAATAATACTGGTGTCAATATTTCAAATGAACAGTAATTCTGATATTTTGATAAAGGTCATAGGAAACTTTACCAAAGTTTTAAATTAGGAACCGTGTTCAGATTTCTGTAAGTGTTTGGAAGAGAAGTAAGGAAGAGTTTCACAAATAGTTACCACATGACCTAAGGCCCAGTGGTAAAATAGCGCATGGCTTTTGTGTGATGACAAGCAGTTCAGACAATGAGAGATGAATCAGAAAGAATAACGACTGATAAGTAATGTGATCATGAATCTTCATTTGTCAAGGGAAGTGTCAGTTTATTACTATTGTCCCAGATTATTATTAGTGGTGATACTCCATTTTATTAAAAAAATTAGTATGTAATTCAACAATAAGAAAACAGCCCAATTAGAAAATGGAGCACAGATTTTAACAGATGTCCCAGTGAAGAAGATATACTGATAGTAAGTAAGTATATGAAATGATGTTCCAAATTATATGTCATGAGGGAAATAGAAACTAAAACAATAATTCAGTTCAGTCTAGTTCAGCCGTTCAGTTGTGTCCGACTCTTTGTGACCCCATGAACCGCAGCATGCCAGGCCTTCCTGTCCATCACCAACTCCTGGAGTTCACTCAGACTCACATCCATCAAGTCAGTGATGCCATCCAGCCATCTCATCCTCTGTCGCCTCCTTCTCCTCCTGCCCCAATCCCTCCCAGCATCAGAGTCTTTTCCAATGAGTCAGCTTTTAGCATGATGTGGCCAAAGTACTGGAGATAATTAGATACTGCTATATGTCTATTAGGGCTTCTTTCCTAACTCAGTCGATAAAGATTTTGCCTGCAATGCAGGAGACCCGAGTTTGAGTCCTGGGTCCAGAAGATCCCCTGGAGAAGGAAATGGCAAACCACTGGAGTATTCTTGCCTGGAAAATCCACTGGACTGAGGAGCCTGGCAGGCTACAATCCATGGGGTTGCAAGAGTTAGACATGACCTAGCAGCTAAACCACCTATTATGATGACCAAAATCTAGAACACTTACAACACCAAGTATTATCTAGGATATGGAACAGCAGGAACTCTCATTCATTATTTATGGGAATGCAAAGTGGTACAGTGCCGGGGTCCAGCCCCAGGGGATCCAGGGTAGTTCAAAGCGGGGATGACATCAGCGTCTGAGGAATTAATTGTTTAATTAAAGATATGGAGGGATATTAGAAAGAAATAGTGTAGTAGGAAAATAAGTGGAGAAAAGAGGCTGAATTACTTGGTTTATGCGGAAAACCAATAAAACTCCAAGACAAGGAGTTTGCACCACCTACGTAGGCCACCGGTGCCCACTTGAATAGTGGAGGATGCCCCACCTTTGGCTCCCTCTCGCGTGGATCTTAGAAGCCAGGGCAAGTAAGTAGACATGGTGAGCCTCCACGCTCCAGATGTAATTCAGCCAGAAAAATGAAAAAGACAACACAAGGGAAACCAGTCTTTCCAGGAACTGGTCTGTTTCTTTATTTTCCAGGTCCACTTTTATACTTTTAGTTATACATAGAGATAAATGTAAGAAGCAGAGTCATGCAGGGTCAGCTGCTCTGACCCTTGTCAGCATATCTTTGTTCTTACAAGGGTCTTACATTTGTTCACAATATCTGCTGGTCTGGAGACCAATTAACACTTTATGGCCCCACCTTTCTTTCTATTGATAAAAGTTAAATGATCAGAAAACTTGTTTCCCCTTAAGATCTACTTAGTCTTAAGATAGTGATAAAGTTACATTCTTACATAGCAAGGACACAATGATTTATAACAAAGAAAGAGGAGTACAGTGATCTATAACAAAAGAGAAAATTCATTAACTCAAAAGTCTAGTATTGCTAACATCAAAACTACTATATTTCTTTTTCTACATTCCAATTACATCGATTAACACACTCCCAGGTGCCTAAGGATATGGAGGTCTGGCAGCAATTATTAACTCAGCAACGAAACCCCTCACCAACATAATTTCTAGCTAACTCACTAATGCTATACTAATAATTTTCTAACTTCTCAGAAGAATGTGTTTTTAGAAAGTTTAAAGCATCTCATGCCTCTCATGANGGTGCCTAAGGATATGGAGGTCTGGCAGCAATTATTAACTCAGCAACGAAACCCCTCACCAACATAATTTCTAGCTAACTCACTAATGCTATACTAATAATTTTCTAACTTCTCAGAAGAATGTGTTTTTAGAAAGTTTAAAGCACCTCATGCCTCTCATGATTGGGAGGCTGTAAACAATCACATGTGGCCAGATAATCCTGTCAGGCAGGCTAGAGAGCCATCAGAGGAGTTTTTGTATGGAAACACCCTTGTCATGCCCAGGAGATTTATTCACTGGAGTCCTAAGTTAACTCCTTTACAGAGAGAGGTGGTAGGGGATAGCCCCCCATATAATGTCAGAAAAGTAGGCAAAAAGCACAATGCAGTAAGGCAGGCAGACTCTGGTTATGGGGCAGATGCACAAGCAGATCCAGCGAGGCTCCCTTAAGGCCTGACTCACCTTTGCCTGTCAAGCCCCTTAACCTCATGACCTTTGCCATGGGTGGGACTCCTCGTGCTGGCTCCCTGCAGTACAGCTACTTTGGAAGAAAATTTGGTGTTTTTTAAATAAAACCGTAATATACTCTTATCATGCAAACCATGATCATACTCCTTGGTATTTACTCAAATAAATGGAAAACATGTCTGCTGAAACACCTGCACATGAATGTTTATTCATAATTTCCAACACTTAGAAACAACCTAGATGTCCTTCAGTAAGTGAATAAATAAATTCACTGTGGTACACCCAAAAAATGAGATATTACTCAGTGCTGAAGAGAATTGAGCTATCAAGACATGAAAAGACACTTGTTGTTTAGTCACTAAGTCATGTCTGAGTCTTTTGCAACCCCATGGACTGTAGCCCATCAGGCTCCTTCAATCCATGGAATTTCCCAGGCAAGAATGCTGGAGTGGGTTGCTGTTTCCTTCTCCAGGGTATCTTCCTAATTCAGGGATCAAACCCATGTCCCCTGCTTTGGCAGGTGGGTTTTTACCACATAGCTACCAGGGAAGCCCTAAAAGACATAGGCAACATTTAAATGCATATTACTGAGTAAAAGAAGTCAATATAAGAAGACTATATGCTGTATTATTCCAACTGTGTGACTCTGTAAAAGGTAAACCTTGGGAGAGAGTAAAAATATCACTGGGTGTCATGGATTGGTGAGTGGGGAGTGCTGAATAGATGGAGTCCAAAGGATTTTTAGGGCAATGAAACTACTTTGTACATTAAAATGATGGATGCATGGATGTCATTACATGTTTGTCCAAATCCATAGGATGTATAACATAACGAATGAACTCTAATGTAAACTATGGACATTGAGTGTCAATGTAAGTTACTTAATTGTAACAAATATACTGTTTGGTGGGTGGGGAATGTTGACAGTGGGGGAAGATATGCAGGAGTAGGGGTCAGAAAGTATGTGGAAAATCTTTATATCCCCTCCCAATTTTTGATGTGAACCTAAAACTGCTCTTGAAAAATAGTCTTCAAAAAAGTGTATGATCACCTTAGTGACAAGGCCAGGGAGGGTTATAGGATCTGCTTTGCGAGGGATATGGTGTACTATGGATAGGAGGTTGAGCCTTTTTCCTATAAAGACCCAGATTAGTAAATTGTGAAGGATATTGGCCATATAGAATATTTATTTTCATTTATTTATGTGATGTTTTAAAAGGAAAATCACTGAAATAGGAACATTAATAGTGAAATATACAAGAAATAAATGGGGATCCTAAAATAATCTAGTAAGAAAACAATGAAAATAGGAAATAATTGAGGAGTAATGCAATGTGGACCAGAGCTAAGGCATGGATGAAAATAGGGACAAAAATAAGGCATTTAGAGATTTCTGTTAAAGAATCAATTGGACATGGGCAGACAAGGGTAACTCCATGTTTATAATGTGACTTTTAGTCTGAAAATACAGGAATTCAGAAGGCAATGTGGTCTTCTGATGAGGGAGATAATAGCATGAGGTTCTGTGGGGCAGGTATGGGAATATAGGTCCAGGAGGGAACTGGTCAATGGTTATTATTTCAGACAAGTGAAGTGTGGGTAAAGCAGTCTTCTGGAATTTTCACAGACGTTAATGAATCTGAGTGAACTCCAGGAGTTTGTGATGGACAGGGAGGCCTGGAGTGCTGCGGTTCATGGGATCGCAAAGAGTCGGACACGACTGAGCGACTGAACTGAACTGAACTGAATGATTATGATGGCTTTGCAGAATAGGGATGATGTGAAGTCTACAAATCTAACATCAGTCAGAATTTGGAGGTTTGGTAAGATAAAACTTGATGAACACCTCAGTGGAACAGGTACCGCGTTATCATTTGTACCCATGTAAAATGACATAAATCTTACAGCTGCAGAGATAAGCTGCCATTCTTTCCTCCAACAAATATCTATTTAATATATCTGTGTTTCAGATACTATAATCATCACTGGATAACTGAGTTTTACTTTTAAATGTGAAAACTTCTGCTCAGGGAAAGGAATATATTTATCATAATAACAAGCTAACAACTGTCAGAATGGGATGAACTTGATTGTGTTTAATTTCCTAGTCAGTGTACCTTCTTCTGAACAACCTTGGTTTCAAAGCATCAGACCCAAGAACAAATCTGACTGTTAAGTGATTGATTTGCATTTGGGTGGAGGTAGATTGTTTAGGTGGAGAAGGCAATGGCAACCCACTCCAGTACTCTTGCCTGGAAAATCCCATGGATGGTGGAGCCTGGTAGGCTGCAGTCCATGGGGTTGCTAGGAGTCGGACACGACCGAGCAGCTTCACTTTCACTTTTCACTTCCATGCATTGGAGAAGGAAATGGCAACCACTCCAGTGTTCTTGCCTGGAGAATCCCAGGGACAGAGGAAACTGGTGGGCTGCCATCTCTGGGGTCACACAGAGTCAGACACAACTGAAGAGACTTAGCAGTAGCAGTAGCAGCAGATTGTTTAGGATGGGGTTTACCATCTAACTAGAGTTTTCTATATAGAGAAGAATAGTAGTGTCAGAATTAAGGGATTCTGGTCAGGCACAAACACACAAAACAGGATATCTAGGTGGTAGAGTGATAGCCATGGGAAAAGGTTCATCCACAGAAATCTTTTGTCATCTAAAGCTTAGTAAAGATGGTTCCTGGTAAAGAAAATACTTGGAATATCAGAGCAGGAGTAACTGGAAGTGCAGATGAGTTCTTGACATTCAGGGATAATTTTAGGAAGGAAAATAATTGAGTCTATGTCTGTCATGAGGCCAGGGAATTCTTGTCTGCGTAGTGTTTGTGTTTCAATGGTGGGGACAGAGGTGGTTGGAAGTAACTTGAGGTTCTTGTAATCCTCCCTCCCTTCCTCTTTCCTTGCCTTTCATCCTCTTCCTTTCACAAACACTAATCTTTTATTTACATTTACCATGGGTGATGCACTTAAAATATAATAAAAAGAAGGGCATGGCGTAACTCACTGGAGCTCACATTTTAATGCAGTGAGCTAAAAACAAAAATAATTCCATTAGTGCTAAATAATCAAAATCTATTTTACATAGGGACTTCAAGGCATTGTTTTGAGGTAAATAGTAAAGCCAAATCTCTAAGGATAAGAATGAGTAACTTCACACCTATGAAAGTTTTCTTAATATAAAGAACCTACATACACCTAGTTGCACAAACCCAAAATGATGGCCCCTCTGCTCTTCACTCCTTTCATTAAAAACATCACCAAGTCACTGTCCAGGATACAAATAAGAAAATAAAAATCCTTACGTTTACTTAGAACAAAACGAGATTTAACCAGGATTTAGTACATTGATGGTAGGTGAGCAGGAAGCCACCTACATTAGCAAACTAGGAATACAGGGAGCTGCTACAGTACTTAGGTTGATAGAAGAAAGTTGGTACTCTGCAATAGGGACTGAAGCCATGAATGATACACAGATGTCTCTGAAGATGGAGCTGGGAAGCAGAGTGATCATGTGAAACACCTTTTCCTCCATGTTTTTTTTTTTTTTTCCTTCCAAATGTCTTGCCTGTGTCATTGGTTGAGCATCTAGATGAAAAGGGAGGCTTTAGAAGTAACACCCATTGGAAGAGTCACAGCTCAATCCTTACGAAAACCAGAGGAAGGCTAATTTGAGGAATGGATCTGAGGATAATCTGGTCCTGGTTTCTTACATAGTCTAGTCTCAAAATGTTATCTGAAACCAGTCCACTTTTTCTCCTTTTCTTGACCTGCGTCTGAGTCATCATCTTCCCCGACACAATAGCCTAACTTCCTCCCTTAATTTAGTCTGATGCCCTGACAATACAGTCTTTATAGAGCAATGTAAATGAATGAATGAATCAATGAGTGAATGAATGAAGCTGTTGTTGAAATATGGGTGGGTAAAGGGAGGGGTATGAGTTTCAGTATTCTGTACGAACTCCTGACTTAGCAGTTTGCCTGCGTGAAGTCACGATTTTTTTTTTTTCTGAACCTCTATTCCCTGTTCCTCTGCCTTTCAAAATTCAGCTTGAATATCTGGAAGTTCATAGCATGTGAGATGAGTGCAATTGTACGGTAGTTTGGGGATTCTTTGGCATTGCCTTTCTTTGGGATTGAAATGAAAACTGATTTTTTCCAGTCTTGTGGCCACTGCTGAGTCTTCCAAATTTGCTGGCATAGAGTGCAGCACTTTCACAGAATCATCTTTTAGGATTTGAAATAGCTCAACTGGAATTCCATCACCTCCACTAGCTTTGTTCGTAGTGATGCTTCCTAAGGCCCACATTGACTTCACATTCCTGGTTGTCTGGCTCTAGGTGAATGATCACACCATCGTGATTATCTGGGTCATGAAGATCTTTTATGTATAGTACTTCTGTATATTCTTGCCACCTCTTCTTAATATCTTCTGCATTTGTTAGGTCCATACCATTTCTGTCCTTCATTGAGCCCATCTTTGCATGAAATGTTCCCTTGGTATCTCTAATTTTCTTGACCAGAGCTTTAGTCTTTCCCATTCTATTGTTTTCCTCTATTTGTTTGGACTAATCATTGAGGAAGACTTTATTATCTCTCTTTGCTATTCTTTCAAACTCTGCATTCAAATGGATGTATCTTACCTTTTCTCCTTTGCCTTTAGCTTCTCATCTTTTCTCAGCTATTTGTAAGGACTCCTCAGACAACCATTTTGCCTTTTTTCATTTATTTTTCTTGGGGATGGTCTTGATCCCTACCTCCTGAACAATGTCACAAACCTCTGTCCATAGTTGATCAAGTACTCTATCATATCTAATCCCTTGAATATATTTGTCACTTCCGCTGTGTATTCTTAAGGGATTTGATTTAGGTCAGACCTGAATGGTCTAGTGGTTTTCCTTACTTTCTTTAATTTAAGTCTGAATTTGGCAATAAGGAGTTCATGATCTGAGCCACAGTCAGCTCCTGGTCTTGTTTTTGCTGACTGTATAGAGCTTCTCCATCTTTGGCTGCAAAGAATATAATCAATCTGATTTCAGTATTGACCAACTGGTGATGTCCATGTGAAGAGTCTTCTTTTCAGTCATTGAAAGGACTGATGCTGAAGCTGAAACTCCAATACTTTGGCCACCTGATGTGAAGAACTGACTCATTGGAAAAGACCCTGATGCTGGGAAAGATTGAAGGCAAGAGGAGAAGGGGACGACAGAAGATGAGATGGTTGACTGGCATCGCTAACTCAATGGACATGAGTTTGAGTACAGGGATGCCTGGTGTGCTGCAGTCCATGGGGTTGCAGAGTCATATGTGACTGAGCAACTGAGCTGAACTGATTCCTTGTTGATAAAATACTCATAGCAACTCTCTCTCAGGAATGATAGAAGTAACAATAATCTTAGATAAGTAAAAGTGCTAAACAAAACAAAGCAAAACGAAACCTTAAAGTACAGTGTGCTGCTGTGAAAAATCAGAACCGCTGGTCCCATGGGCATCTTTATGTTTGAATCCTTTCTCTGACATTTACTATTCAGGTTTTTGCTTAACCTTTCTGAACCTTAGTTTTCTCATATTTACTGTCTGTCTTTCTCTATTTTTTAAAATCTGGCCTTGGGACTTACTTTGACAGAAAGTGGTGGGAGAAACATGATGCTTTTCCTGAGGCTGAGCCTCCAATTTTCACTCTCCTGAGACACTGCCCTGAGACTGCAGTGGGCAGCTGGACTAGTGGACTGGAGCATGTGAGGCCACATGGAGGAGAACGGAGGGACCTCAAGCAGCAGCACCAACTACCAGTTACACCAGTGAGGCTCTAGAACCTTCTTAAATACTCAACCTGATAAATGCAATGCTAGAGTGAATACAAGTAAAATAAGGGGAGAATCTCCTAACCACTCCACATAATCAAGATAAATAGTGAATCGTTATCTATAGTCATTAAGATTTGGGGGGGGATTTGTTGTAACAGTAGATAACTAATACAGTATTTGTGTGTTATCAAATGGCATGACTTATTAAGAAAGCATAATTATTAATTATTAAGCTATGATTGCTACTATTTACAAAATAGTAACATCGTCATATTACAAGCTTTTCAAAATAACTAGAGTTAGCATTATGTCCAGAGTTTTTTCGATGGCAGATGGATCTCTCTAGGACTGCAACATTTTATTGAGGGCAGGGTTCAGTTGCAATTTATATGTCTTTGCCTCCCTTCCCCTTCATTTCTTGTCATGTTATCTCATTCATAGTAGATACACATACACATTATTTAGCTTAAGGGAATTTAAAAAAATGTAGTTTTCAGAAATTGAGATCCTTATTTTTCCCAACATTTGCAAACACTTTATATATTCTCCTCTGAGTTTAAGCTGACTGAGGAAGAAAGTGACACGCCCCTCTGTTGATTTTTGGAACAAAGATCAGGGCAGTCAGTTGAATGCTAGTTTGAAGGATGAAGTTTGACCCCACTTGCCCTGTGACCATCTCTTATTTTTCTATGGTATAAAGCTCTTGTAAGTCTTCTATAAAGCCAAACTTAGAGCTCTCTTATCTGAAAGGAACTGCTCGTCTCCATCTATGACTCAGATTATTTCTTTGCATATTAAATTACAAGAGACAGTTCCAGCTGGATCCATCAATGTATTTATAACTCAGTCACACAATTTTCCTCCAGGCGGAAAACTTGGCAAACACTCTCACAGCCTGGCTGTGACTTTCAAAGATGAGAACAGGAAAATAATTGTGGCAGTTTTTATATCAAACTTCTTGTCTAAATTCAGAATATAATAGGAGAATTTCAGTCCCCCAGCACATCACAATTCACCATTTCCAGCAAAGGATGGAGTGAGTAGGGCAGATGAAGAATTCACAAAAAAGCATAATTTGTTCTGCCTCTCATGGATCTTATTCTCAATGAATGAATGATCTTTGGTAACAACATTGAGAATGTCCCTTGAATTCTATGAAAGAATGGAGTATTTCCATTCATTGGTGGCCTACCACAGTATCAAGCACATAATCAAGGCTACAGTGTTGAATACTTTAGACACATATCTTTGATCAATAAAATAAATTTGATTTTCCTCCAACTTAGGTTGTGACAAGTTAGTTAGACTATTCAGGGCACAGATTCATATCCTATAACGTATTTATACCTTTGTTTCCAAGGGAAATTATATAAGTAATTATACACACACACACACACATACACACACACAGGACTTAAAAGTGCTGTTATTTGAATAAGTTGTGTATATCTCTGTCAATACAATATCTGTATTTTTGCTTAGCATGTGACAGAATGTCAAACACAAAGTTTTCTAAGTGAAGAGGCAATATAGGTAAATCTCTATCAGGTACAGCTGTAACATGGTAATATTACTAAGAATCACTCCATATGTCTCTATTGCTGAAGTTGAAACACTTCAAATCTGTTAGTTTCAAGATGAACTGATCCTATATTTAGAAATTCTAGCACAGAAGAACCTTCTATTTCCCAATTAATTTAATTAAAATACCTTATTTGAGTCTCACTGGCCTATTATAAGGCATTCATCCATCCTTTGATTAATCTCTTCAGCCAGGAGGAGGAATTAGGCCAGAAGTTCAACCTGGATCATGAGTTCTATGGCAAAATTCTAGCAAGATCTATATATTAGTTATTTTAGTTACATTAATGCTAGTCNACCTTCTATTTCCCAATTAATTTAATTAAAATACCTTATTTGAGTCTCACTGGCCTATTATAAGGCATTCATCCATCCTTTGATTAATCTCTTCAGCCAGGAGGAGGAATTAGGCCAGAAGTTCAACCTGGATCATGAGTTCTATGGCAAAATTCTAGCAAGATCTATATATTAGTTATTTTAGTTACATTAATGTTAGTCTGATTTTGATAATTATACTATGACTACATAAAAATTTGTATTAGGAGAAGTAGGGTAAAGGTTATGTGGTAACACTACAGTTTTGAAACACTTGCATTAGTCTAAAGTTATTTCAAAAGCATTTAGAAAATTGTATATTGAACCTAATGGAAGGCATGACAATAAACTTTAGAAGGTAAATATTTGCGAAAGGCATCAACTGAAAATTTTCTCATCCTTTGAATTAGAAGTTTTAGGTTCCAAGATTGGCCATTCCAATTTTCTCTTGCTTTCTTCTTCTTCCTGGCTTTCTCCACAGACCGCTATTTTTTATATAGATATATTGATCACAATGGAGAGGGCAGTGGCAACCCACTCCAGTACTCTTGCCTGGAAAATCTCATGGGCGGAGGAGCCTGGTAGGCTACAGTCCATGGGGTCGTGAAGAGTCAGGCACGACTGAGCAACTTCACTTTCACTTTTCACTTTCATGCATTGGAGAAGGAAATGGCAACCCACTCCAGTGTTCTTGCCTGGAGACTCCCAGGGATGGAGGAACCTAGTGGGCTGCCGTCTATGGGGTCACACAGAGTCAGACACGACTGAAGCGACTTAGCAGCAGCAGCAGCAGCAGCAGCAGCATTGATCACAAAAGCGTGTGTTATTATTTATCTTTTCATGTATTTATCTCTCCAGCTAGATCATGTGCATCTTGCGGGTCAGGTCTGTAGCTTATTTGTCTTTAAAATCTCAGAGCCAAACTGAAAGTCTAGTACAGACCAGAAGCTCATTAAATGTTAGTAGAATATATGAACAGGAACATGCTAATTTATTAATTCATATCAACAGCTGGGATCACAGACTATTATTTTAATTAGCTAATGGTTTGATTTTTAAATAAATTAGAACTTTAGTTTATAATGTTCATTTAATTCCTTTCATAGATATCAATGCTCGATACCATATTATAGCTAGGTAAAACATACCCTGAATCTGTTTATCAGGGAAAAAAATGGGAAAATGCTAATATCATTGCTATTTTTAACAGCTTTTTGTATATGAGGTGTAAGGTGTAAAGGGAAAGACATTGAGAGTTTATTTATGCATTTATTCTACTGATATTTATTAAGTATCTCAGTGCTGTTTTAGGATACGGTCTATACCACCCCATCTTAAGACATTAGTGAATTCACTTGAAGAAGGCAATTCAGTGAGAGAGAAAATCACCTTAAAGTGTAGCATATCAAAAGTAAACTCATAATTCCTCCACCCCACCCCCCTGCCATTGTCCCCTGCTGTCTTTGGAATGAGCCAGTTTTCAGTCAGTTCTAGTGTTGTTTTATGATATACATCCATCAGCAAACATGCACTGAACTCCCGCTGAGGGCAAGTGTCCTGGGATAAAAAGATCTTGGAAATGTTTTCCTATCTGAATTTGCTTGAGTGCTAATATTTTGTATACTCTATATTTGGTTCCTTTTTTTTTTACTTAAGTTATTAAATTGGATTAGATGTAAATATGTATTAGGCGATACGAATGTTGTTGTTTTTCAGTTGCTAAGTTGTGTCTGACTCTTTGTGACCCATGGGCTGTACTTCTGCCAGCCTCCTCTGTCCATGGGATTTCCCAGACAAGAACATTAAAGTGGGTTGCCATTTCTCTCTCCAATTACAAATGTAATTGATAACAAATAATATCTACTCAATTCTATTAAAGGGAAACCTGTCTTGTTACAGTAAATATAACAAAAACACAAAGGTCTTGGATCTGGTGATGTTCAAGAAGAAAGAATCAGACATCCATTTGTCTAGGGCTGATCCATTGTTGGAGGCTTGAGTTCCAGTGTGCTGATAGTTCTCTGTGCCTCAACATGAAGAAAGTCAAAAAGATTTTCTGAATATATGTGAACATTATGAGAATAGAGTTCCCTGGAGTTTCTAATAATAAACTAATTATCCAGAGATTATTATTTTGCAGTCTACTGAAATGGGGACTAACCGAATTCCTACTTGAAATGGACTGACTTGCCTCCCAAAATTCACATGTTCCAGTCCTAGCTCCCGGTGTGCTGGTATTTGAATATGAGACATTGGGAAAAATATTAAGTTTAGACAAGTTTCATGAGGTGGAGACCTCATGATGGGATTAGTGCCCTTACTAAGTATCTGAGAGCTTACTCCCCATCTTTCTCCCTGCCATGGGAGAACACAAAAAGACAGTGACTATCTGTAACCGGAAAGCTCTGATCAGAAACTGACAGTCTTGGCACCTTGATCTTGGACGTCTACCCTCCAGAATGGGAGGAAATGCATTTTTTATGCTTCCCATGTTAGTTAGCAGAGCTGTAACAGATATTCATGTGTACTGACAAATATTTTTATATTGGATGCCTCTAAATTATGAATAGATAGAGGTTTGACTTGATGGGGAGCTCTAATAAAATATTAGGGGAGCTAGAAGTGGTCAGGAGAACTTAAGAGAAAGCTTCTTCTAGCACTGATAGCACTTGATAATTCAGAAAACCCATCCAACTGTTTTCAGTTGTGGGAAATATCCTGATCTGTGACTGAAGCATAGTAAAAGAAATGGGATATTACATCTTATTTTCTGGTTTGATCACTAAAGTCCAAGTGTAAATAATTTGTTGCTTAAGGTTCTGCATGTCAAAAGCACTTATTTAAATGGTCCACGTGGTTGGTTTAAAATGATTATAATAAGTTTCTTTTTGTAGGATATTTATTCCTTCATACAGAATCTCTAAAGACCTGTGTTGATTCCCCTGTTAGATACTCCAGGAAGCACTGTGCCTTGACAAAGCCTGACCAAGACTAAAACTTTGGATCACTGTGAAAGTTCATAATCCTTAAAGATGATGATTTTTAGTGTGTGGAGTTTAGTAGCAGATAGCACATTTTATAGCTTTTTAAGAGTCTCATTTACCTTACCATAATCTCTTAGTGATGTAAGTAACTTTAATTTTCATGTTTTGTAGAGTAGGGAGTTCTTTAACCTCTCTTCCTTTTGTTACCTTACTCACTTCCAAACAGAAAAACATGAAACTACATACTGCGATTAACAGAAAATGAAATGATGACCCTTGTATTTCAAACAACTTATTTTTAGTGGGGACAAAATAATATGAATATAAAATTAAATATTTAAGCAATTTATGGGAATAACCAATGGTTATTTGCTATTTTTCCCTGAGGGATAGGAGTTAAGTTGGACCATGGTATCATATGGACTGAAATGGGAATGATTATATCAAGTGGTTGTGAGCTGAGATCCATGGACCAACAGCAAATACAATATTTTAGGGAGAGGAAGGCATCTGTTTCAGGCACTCTCTCTGCAAGAGAATAACGAAAGTTAGTTGGGCCATACTGGAAATCATTTAGCATAACTGCAAGAATATAAACAGCTTCCACTAATCCAATAGAATACTGAACCAGCAGCAATTTGTAGAGTCAGAGTGGTATATGTAGAAATGAAGGCACAGAAGCAAATAATGGAGGAGGATCTGAGCGGTCTTAAGAAAACTCTCTTCTTCCTCCAAGGCTCTATTGCTTAAAGAACTCACAACAGGAACTGCAATTAGAGTGTCATTTTATAAGTCTAGAATACAGAAGGCATGGCAGACTTGACCTGTTCAGACTTTACCTCTGTGGTTGATGCTCAATTCTGTAGACACACTTTTAGTTCTCTTTTCACTGACCCTTTGGATTCTGAAACAGACCATACTCCTTCCGGCAAAATATCCAGTACCAAGATTTGAAATACTTGACCCTTAAAGAAACATGACACACCAAAAGTAATGTTTTACTCCCAGTGCAGACAGTGTCAACATTCTGACACAGGAATTTGAAATAGAGATGCACAAAGACACCAGGGAAATGTCTGGAAGCCCTCAAGTGCTGAGAAATTTTGGGGCAGACTTCTTCTCTCCACACAGATGAACACCATGAGCTTGCTGGAAGAGGTTCAAAGAACATCCCACAGCAGAAGTCAGGTTTGCTTAACTGACTGACGTTGGCTTCAGCCTAGAATCCAAAGGTGACAACTGACAAGGAAGAAAGGAAGGGAAAGCAGAGATGAGGTTTGAACATTTACAAAAGCTCAAGGCAGCAGAAAGAAAACATCTTCTGGGGTTATCATACGTTTGTAATGAGTTGTGCCAGAGATCTGTCTAACAGAGTAACAGCTGGTGATTGGAACAGCCAACCCTAAACAATCACCCCTTTCAGCCCTTCCCTGCTGTGGGATCTGAAACAATCAGAATGACAAAAATGGGCTGTGTGTCTTTTGATATCTCATTTGAATGGAGGATTATAATAAAAGCTTAGACATTGTATAGTGCTTACTATATGTCAAACATTGTTCTAAATGTGTTTAATAAGTCCAACACTCCTAACATAGGTAATGTAATCAACTCCTCTTTTCAGATAAGAAGTGGAGGCACATGACCTTAAAGTAATTCGTCTGAAGTCACACAGCTATCATTAACAGTCTAGCTCCTAAGAGCACTGCTTAACACTGATGCTATACTGCCCATATAGTATAATGGTTGACATTTATTGAATGGTTATCATGANTTACTAGCATGTGAGATGAGTGCAATTGTGTGGTAGTTTGCGCATTCTTTGGCATTGCCTTTCTTTGGGATTGGAATGAAAACTGACCTTTTCCAGTCCTGTGGCCACTGCTGAGTTTTCCACATTTGCTGGCATATTGAGTGCAGCACTTTCACAGCATCATCTTACATGATTTGAAATAGCTCAACTGGAATTCCATCACCTCCACTAGCTTTGTTCATGGTGATTCTTTCTAAGGCCCACTTGACTTCACATTCCCGGCCTTCACAATAAGACCTGAACACTGCATCTTCAATTCCAACACTCTAAATGGGTCCCCAGTCTCTATTTACCTGGCTCCCATAATGTCTTACCACCACCACACAGACCTAATTCCACACATTATGATTTGTGTGAGTTTTTGTTTGTTTGTTTTAGATAATGTCATGTTTTTTCAGGATTTAGTCCTTAAGATGCTTTTTCCTCTTCTCGGTATGTATTTTCATACCTTTGTCTCTTAGTAGATACCTATTCATCCTTTAAGCTCAGAACTCCTGCTCTACTAGAGCAGTGGCTTCAAAAAGGTACAATTGAAATACTATCTTTAAAATGCATGTATTTGCCTATGTGGTAGGTTAAAATATCTGCTTTTGCACTCCCTAATTTCTAATAAAGTTAAACTTTTTATTATTTGGAAGGTATTATTTTCTAAGCTAAATTTCTTTTCAAAGGTAGAACATACTGTGCCTATGTGTGTGTATTACTTGTACAGTTGTTTATTCCCTATTTGAGTTAGATGTGTGTTTCTCCTTTATGTGCTTCACTTGCAAACATCTGGGTCTTTAGAATGTGTTTTTCAGTTGTTGAGTTTCAGAATAGCTTGTGTAAATCTCCCAGGCAAAGTCAGGTGAGGCTCTGATGGGATTTGGCAAGAATTTGTTTTGCTCCTTCTAACTGGTTACATGTAGGTGGCCGTGTCCATGTGGGTCTATTCATATCTCTGCCTGATAGAACTTGTAAATGAATGGAGGGAATTATGTTGTTTTTAATAGTTAAAGATTGTTCATGATTCTTCTGTACCTAAAGAAACATATGAGAAGATACAATTCCCACATCTTCTCCATTACCTGTTTCTTTTTATTTGCAAAATCTCACTTCATCATTCAGAATGTAGCATACAACCTTCACTCCCAGAAATTCAATAACTTCCATAATGAAAGAAAAGGAGAGGAGCAAAGCATGTGTGGTGGTTGGATAGAAGGAACTAGCCTATTGGTGGACTTTGTCAGTGGTGGGCCATAAATCTCTTTAACTTCTGATTTCTTTTCAATTGTGTCTCTCCATACTGCAACTCATGGCAGTTCCATCAAGGACTTTTGAACAATTTGCATGCCTTTCAGTATTGTAAATTTGAAAGAGTCACTATTCAGTTCATGGGCATTTTATTGGAAAGCTTTTAGGCAATGGGAGTGATTATCATTAGCTAATCAATGCATCATATAAGTCATATCCTAGCACTTAATACTTTTAATATATTGGCATCTACCTGTGAGCCTCCAGGCCTAGCATTTTAGCTGGTACATAATAGGTGCTCAGTAAAATGTTAATCAGTTGATTATTGCAGTGTGTACTTGGGTAGTATGGGATGTGCTAAATTAAGTGCTTTCCTACTTCACCCAGCTACAAGTTTAAATATAATTCTGTCCCCATGGCAATTTCTCAAAAAAGAAAGATCATTAACTCTACTGATGTGGGTAACCTCCAACTTGACTTAGTACCTCAACCTCACATTTCTCTAATGGGTTTAGTTGATTAAATGAAACTATGTGGGAATATTCGTCTCTCTGTATAGTCGAATTCATGACTGAATGGCTTCCTCATATTTCAGTTCAGGTTTTAGTGGGTTTCTGAGGAAATTTGCTTTGTTCGGGGAAAGAGGATTAAGTATTCTATTTCAAGAAAGTAGGCAGATAATTAACTATACATCTTAATTGGAATAGTTTGTGTTCACTGAATATTTGAATTTCTTATCCCAAATCATCTAGTGTACTCTAGCTCTCATTCATTCATTCACTCATGCCTGTTAACCCCTGGAGAAAATATCGACCCTAAGAATAATCTCAAAAATTGTGTCAGAGTGTAATGAGTGCTACCATCCTTTTGTTTCTTTTCTTGTAAATTTTCAGCTTCTCAACACAGAACAATTTAATATATTTTTAAAAGCATTTTATTCCATATTTAAATTGTATAGGGAGGTCATTTGGCAAAAGCACGCAGTATAGAGCAAATGATTTGGAACTGACTAATCACCATGACTATTACGGTCATCATTTTGAGAGTGGATAAAAAGGAACCAGTTTATGTCCCTCAGCTGGTTAGTGTTTGTACCGGAAGAGCAAATATCAGTTTTGAGATCACTGACTATATTATGTAAGTGATATACCAGATCATAATTTGTATTGAAGATACTGAGATGTACCGCTCAGATTCCTCTTCAAGAAAAGATTTATTGTACATCTGCATTGAGTGTGGTAGCTGACAGACTTCACTTGGTAGCATTTTCAGGTTCTGTTTCAGGAACTCTCTAGCCTATCACACTCCCACATGTGACCTTAATCCAGTTATTGAGCAAAGCACTGGTTTAAAAGAAAAAAAAAGTCTGACAGTTTCCACTCAATATAATGGGTAATCTTTGAGCCACACTTTCTCACTGGGATTGCAAGGCAGACTTCATCAGATTTATCCTGTAATCCTGCAGCACCCCCTGCCCACTAACCTTTTTTTGTATTTTCTTTCAAGGTTGGCTCCCCAGCATGGCCATTACATTCCTAACTCTGTTTAAGTTAATCTTTGGAAAGAGCTTAATCATTGGAAAATGTGTTAGGAAGCTAAAGAAGAAGGCAGGCCAAGTGGAAGAAACATCAAGCAGGAGAGCTGGCTTTGCTTTCCCTCCACTCTCACATTCAGAAGTCCAGGCTTGTGCTCAGACTTTAAGCAGCCATTTGCTAGAATGATTTGGATGTAAAAGGAAGGAGAACTGCTTTCTTTTCATGGTTACAATTAGGCCAGCTGCTTACTTTCAAAGAGCATCGAATTCGAGTTTTGTGAACCAGCTTATATAATACTGAAAATAAAATAGTGCCATACTTCCTCTTTGGTTTCCTCTTTTGTGCTTGCATCTCCTTTTCATGATAAAAAATAAAAAAAAAAATTAGTCTTCAGTCGTGTCCGGCTCTCTGCGACCCCGTGGACTGTAGCCCACCAGGCTCCTCTGTCCATGGGATTCTCCAGGCAAGAACACTGGAGTGGGTTGCCATTTCGTTCTCCAGGGTAAGAAAGTGTTAATAGGCCATGATAGAAATGAAGCCTTCCTGATCCTTTGATGCTCTTTTATCTGGCTGCAGGGAAAAGCATGTGGGATTTTAGTTCCCTGACCAGGGATCAAAATTATGCCCCCGCACTCCCCACCACCTGCTTTGGAAGCATGAAGTCCTAACCACTGGACCACCAGAGAAGTCCCTACTCTGGCTTTCTAAGCAAAAGCAGGAAGTTATTACAATCCTGAGTGCTGTACATCAAGAATGTTTCATCATCCTGTATATGCATATCAGTGCCTTAAGTTGAATCCATCATCATTTAGTATCCTCCCTATAACCCTTTGATTATGCAAAACATATTCACCTAAGAACATTGTGGTTCAGGGAGTTAAAATGACCTGACTTAGGTGTCATTATGATCATTATCATCATCTCTTTCTGAATATTTAGTGTGTGGCAGATAGTGTGATGGGCATTTTATATTAATTATGTAATTTGCAACAGCTCTATGACACTGATATCACGATATCCAGTTTTCAGATGTGAAAGCTATGCCTGGAGAGTCTAGTAACACATCTAAGGTCACATTGTTAAAAACGCCAGTTTTGGTATGCTCATCAGGTCTGACAAATGGATTCAGTTTGCCTGGATCCAAGATCATTGCTCTTTTTCTTTCATCTAAGGGTTATATTAATAGGAACACAAGAGAGACTTTATAACACTTTGGATGGATTATGGCATTTTTTCTGACATATCTTCCTGGCATGTATGAAGAACACAGATTTCATTGCACAGAATGTATTTTCACTTCTCAAATCAATCTGAAGTGTTTATTTCCTTTCTTTTTTTTTTTGCTTTTTCTCATTAAGAATGTAGAGTTTTATCCTTATTTTCTTTGTCAGGTCCATATCATTATCCTTCCCAAGTGATAACTATTTTTGCATTTGTGAGGCAGTATTTTAATTAAACTGTTATAATGTTGTAGAGTCCCGAGAGCATGATAGATAAGTATGATAGATATGTATTCAAATCCTGGAGCTGATGCTGATACTCTGAGTATTTGATAATTTATTATCATGTGTTTAAAGTTCAGAGGATAACACCTATTTTATAGGTATTCTATGAGAGTGAAATAATATCATCCATCCAACTTTTATTTATTTAGGTATCATTTGTTGGTGACTGGAAAGAGACTTAAGTAAATACAATAAAACAGACCCACAGGTTTAGGGCATATAAAGATACATAGTAAAATATTGGACACGAGGAGGGGACTGAACATGCAAGATTTCCTGGAAGACTTGATAGCTGAATTCCCACTTAAAATATAGAGAATTAAGGCTAAGTGAAGAATAAAACATTGGAGAACAGAGAATTTTAGTCAAAGCAGAGGAGACAGGAGAAGCAATCGAAAAGTAAAATCATAGAAAAAACACACCACAGTTAGTTACTTGCTGAGAAGTAAATTTTGAAGCAGTGGGTAGATGGAGTGATGCTGTTTGGATGTGTGTGTGTCAATATCCAGAGACTTGAATGATACCTCGTACACAAAGCTTAAGAAATTACGCTTCTCTTTTTCTCTTTCTCTGAGACTCTTCTTTTCAGACATTTCCTCCTATTCACTACTTAGTCTTTCTCTATGACCTGCATAGTTCCGTACCGATCATCAGAGGCCACTCATCTGAACTGCCATCATTAGTTTGGGTTCCAGTCAATTAACCAAAACTGTTTACTCAGTTCCTTTTGTTTCCCCGCCACGCAAGGGATTTTCCTCAGAACTCACATATCTTCTAAGGATCATTGGCTGTCTCTTTATTGTATATTTCTCAGGTGTGGATCGGGTCTTAGGAAGTGATATTACAGGTATCTTAATAGGAGTATCTGCTTGGAAAAGTGTGGGGAATGTGGAAACAGAGTAGGGAATTTGTTTATTTTAAAACAATGTAAACCATGGAAAAAGAATTTAGAATTCTTGAAAATAACTAAATAATAAGGTTGATATTAGTAGACAATAACAGGAAATATTTTGGTTCTTTATTTCTGGCTTTATTTGGGTTGATAGAAAACAGAGCTGTGGAGATGATTTTGTAGGAATTTTTGGAATAATTGTATCTGTCAAAGTGGAATTCTAAAAAGAGATCTGAGGGCAGAGAATCCTGTTTTTTTAATAGTTGTCACTCAGAATTTTAAAGGGACCCGCTATGTGCAAATGGAAATTCCACTTCTCATTTTCCAGATATACCTACAGTGCAAAGATAACGTTTCAAAATTTAATCATGGAGCATTCATTTATTGTTCTCTTCATTCATTTATTTATTCAGCCACTCATTTTATAACATAGGGCTTCCTTGATGGCTCAGTGATAAAGAATCTGCCTGCTGATGCAGGAAACATGGGTTCAGTCCCCAGGTTGGGAAAATTCTCTGGTGAAGGAAATAGCAAACCACCCCAGTATTCTTGCCTGGGAAATCCCAGGGACATAGGATCCTGGTGGGGCTACAGTCCCTGGGGTCCCAAAGAGTCAGACAGGAGTTAGCAACTATACAGCAACAACAACAAAAGGGAGAACATCAGAGTTGAAGGATGAATACAAATTCTCTGGATAGACTACAGAGAAGGAGCTTGACTAATGATCAAGAGCCTCAACAGAGTGAAATGATACCACAATAGAACTAAAGCTAAGACTTTGGATTCTGGAGTCAGAGGAATGATTTTAATAAATTCTTGCTTTTTTCCCTATTATCTTGTACTAATATTTCTCCCCCAGGGAGTACTTAATATATACTAGGCTTTGGATAAGAAATCTATCAGATCACCTTCTCCAATGTTTATGCCNAATGATCAAGAGCCTCAACAGAGTGAAATGATACCACAATAGAGTTAAAGCTAAGACTTTGGATTCTGGAGTCAGAGGAATGATTTTAATAAATTCTTGCTTTTTTCCCTATTATCTTGTACTAATATTTCTCCCCCAGGGAGTACTTAATATATACTAGGCTTTGGATAAGAAATCTATCAGATCACCTTCTCCAATGTTTATGCCAGCCTTATGACTTGCCAACATTTTCCAAATGAGGCAACTGGCGTAAGTAGTTTATGGCAGGCTCCAGGTCATACATGTATTAGGGGGTAGCTGGATACCTGTGGTTTGACTCCAAATTCAAACTTAGCTTCCAGGACAGCTAATGTTGTTCAATCTCTTTGCTCTATCTAAGCTTTAAATATTAAGGCCTTTGAAAAAATAGTGATCATCATTGACTTTGTACCATGAATCAGTCTCTGTGTTAGGCATTTAAATAACAAATAATAACTAAAATAACTACCAAATGACCTTTTCTTATAGAAGGCAGTGTTTTAATCGANGAACAACAACAAAATATTACATTTAGACTGTTTATTATATAAAATGATAAATAATAAATATTTTTGTATGGTTCCTGGTGGCTCAGTGGTAGAGAATACCCCTGCAAATTCAGGAGACGCATGTTTGATCCCTGGGTCAGGAAGATCCCTTCAAGAAGGAAATGGCAACCAACTCCATTATTCTTGCGTGAAAAATCCCATGGACAGAGGGATCTGTTGGGCTACAGTCCATGGAGGAGAAAAAGAGTCAAAAATGACTTAGGGACCAAATAATGGCAACAATATTTCATATTTATTATAAAGACTATGTTACTATTTTCTTTTGATTATGGAGGCTCTAAACTCCCTTAATAGGCAATCCAGAGAACCAGGAAAACCAATGTTGTAATCCCAGTCTGAATCCCAAGACCTGAGGATCTACCAGCAGATAGTGTAGATTCCTAGTCCCTGGATGGTGGAAGACCAATAACCCACCTTGTGTCAGGGAGAAAGAGTAAAATTTTCTTTTCTTTGCCACCCCTCCCCCTTTTTTAGGCTTCACCATGAAGCATGCAGGATCTTAGTTCCCCAGTCAGGGATATAACCTGTGCCTCCACATTGGGAATGTGGAATTTTAACCCTTAGATTGCCAGGATCCCCTCTGCCTAATTTTTAACCTGTGCAGGCCCTCAATGGATTAAATGATGTCCATCCACAATGGATAGCCCAATCTGCTTTACTCACATACTAATCTTAATTTCAGCGCTCTTATAGAGGTACTGATCTTACATGAAGAATTATNGGAATTTTAACCCTTAGATTGCCAGGATCCCCTCTGCCTAATTTTTAACCTGTGCAGGCCCTCAATGGATTAAATGATGTCCATCCACAATGGATAGCCCAATCTGCTTTACTCACATACTAATCTTAATTTCAGCGCTCTTATAGAGGTACTGATCTTACATGAAGAATTATTTTTACAGTTTAATCCAATAAGTATCACCTGGGATATCTGTTAAAAATGCAAATATGGTTAAACCACAATATATTAGCTGCAGTAGGCAAATATTGGCTATTTGACAATTTGAGTTGAGTCTTTCATGGCTTGTGTGATCTTAATTCTCTTGCCAGGGGTCGAATCTGTGCCCCTAGTCGTGAGCACTGAGTCCTGACCACTGGACTATCAGGCAGTCCCTCTGAATTGACTCTTGTGCAACACAGGAATTAGGGGCACTGACCCTCTTTGCAGTTGAAAACCTGAGTAAAATAGTCAGCTCTCCATATCTGAGTTTCCTCCTTATCTGCACATTCAGCCAGTTACACATTGTGAAGTAAGATAGTGAATTGAAAAAAAAAAAATCCTCATATAAGTTGACTCATGCAATTTAGACATGTGTTGTTCAAAGATCAGCTGCATTTAGTTTCCTCTTCTTGCATAAATATAACCCATATTTTATTTTGAGGGACTGCTTTGCCCTTAGCCCTTTAAGTTATTTAGGATTGGACTCAGTTAGTTTTTCACTGCTTTTTGATTGGATGGATACATCCCTAATACAGAACAATGCTCATTATTACTTCTTGAAAATACTTGCTTTCTCACTGAAACTCCCCGTTCCTCAAATGGTGTGGGATTAGTCTGGAACTGTTGCATCCATGGGCTGACCTAAGGATAAACCATGAAGGAGCCTCCCATGTGCATTTGAAATGGAAAATATATAGACCATATATTTATGTTGAATGTTTCAAGAATATACCCATATTGGATCTTATACTTCTAGTATTTGATGTTGAAGTAGAAGGAAAGAAAAGAAGTACATATGTGCTGTGACTAAAACCCTCAAAATAGTTTATATTATGTTAGTACTTGACACTATACTTATGCTTATGTTGAAAAAATATGTTTGTGCCTATTAAATGTGTTTTATTTTTTTAACACATTTTCATATATGTCAAAGTAGGATTTTGAACTAATGTTCATTACCAGGAATGAATTCTTGAGTTCAGTCTCACTTTTTATCTCATTCAGAAGAAATTCTAATCTTAAGTAAAACTGAATTCAGAGGTCAGTCATTCTATTAAAATGAAAAGTACAAAATAATCTCTTTTGCACATGATCCAATGATATTAAACTGGCATCAGCATAATTGACCCTTTTGTACAATTTTAAAATATTTCCTATTGCTGATAGTCAAATATTGCAGTAAAATGAGAAGACCTTCCTTAAGTATATTATCAAAATTGTGAATAAAAGCATATTTTGACCTCAATTCAACCAGTTCTGCTAAATCAGCCGGATCTCTTTTGCATTTAGTAACTTTAATTAGTAAATTTGAGAATGTCTCGCTATTCCTTCTGAATTTATTTGCAAATATTTCCATTAATTAATATTTTAACTCTGTGCTGAAGGCTATAAAGATAAATTTAAAAAGTATATTTTTAATTGCACCACAGGTACACTATAAAATGTAGGCATTTCCACTCACATGTGGATGTGCTGTGCTGTGGAGACAAAAATAAGAGAAATGTGTATACCTATAATGATCACTGCAATTAATAAGAATTATCATTTTTGACTGTCTGATGCATACAAGGCTCTGCTAAGATATGTATCTGGCAACCATCTGTAATTATACTCATTACAGTTTTGTTTATAATATACAATTGGTTCAAAGTTTTAAAGAACCAAGTTATAAACAAAATTTTCTCACAAGATGTGTAACTCAGGGCAATTTTACTGGGAAAGATTTGTCATACAGGGGTCTTAAGGAAGGCCAAATAATCCATCTCTCATGTTTTTCTGTTGTTATTGTTGTTTTTTGTTTCTTTGATAAATCTCCGCAAAATCTTTGCAAAGGTTCAGTGAATCAGTCAGGGGTGATTTTCTTGGCTCCCAAGCTTAGGGCTCACAGCCTCAACTTCCTTGCCAAGATTTCCCTGAATATTCATTCCATCAAACAAGGACTACTGATTTCTTTTACCCATGGAAGCTGGGCAAAAAGCTATTCTTCACTGTCACGCACATCACATAGACTAGACACTGCTGGCAGTTCAAGATAACTAATATCTGCTGGAAGAGAGTCAAAGATGTAAATCCTTCCTGTGCCTTATATACAGCAGACTTGTTTAGCATAAGAGTGTCCAGATGTTGGAGAAGCTTATCTCCTCCAAATGACTTATAAACTTTAAAACCACAATGGTGGTGATTAAGTAGGGAGATGAAGTCAGGGTCAGGAGGGGAAATACAGTGGCTGGAAGAGAGGAGAAGACTATTTCCTTTGTTAGGAACAGTGTAAAGTAGTGAATCTGGCAGCAAATGTAAAGTCAGACATTATCTCTTCTCTTTGATGCTTCTACCTGGATATATGACCTTGGATAAGTCATTGAAGTCTCTAATTCTTGGTGTCCTCATTTGTAAGGTAGGAATTATTACCTATGATACCTGCTTCAGAGGGATGGGTGTTCTAAGGGCACAATACTTTTTTAGATGATGGAATTCACATTGCTGCAACTCTGTCTCTGGTCACAATTTCTCTCCAAATGGCACATTTCTCCTTTTATAATATGAGGATATACATAAAAGGCAAGTTTCAGAGACAGCCCTCTTGGGGTCTGTATAACAAGTATAAAAGTATAAAAAGACAAAACATAAGAGGAAAGAGTGGTCTTGTCATTGGGGAGATAAGTTTTACTTATCTCTTTCCAGGAGTTAGGAGCAGGTGGCACCCAGAATGGTTAGTGGTGAAATACTCTGACTCTGTAATCAAGTAGACATAAATTTTATGTTGAATAAGTTACTTACCTTGTGAAACCACATGGGAATTTCTCTGGAGGAGAGTAAGATGATACCATCTATCGCCTAGTGTTGTAGTATTAAGCGAGATTATGCTTAGCCCCATGTCTGCCATAGAAATCCTCCTCTCAGCGTGATGGTACCAATCTTTTGTTTGTTGTTGTTGTACTTTTCTGTTAGTAACAGAACTATCATTAGCTTTTANTGAGTGTGATGAGGATGTGACCCCTCAAGCAGCCCACGATACAGTGATATTTATGCAAAGACACGTGGTTCTTGTTGCATCTATGCCGTACCACTTCCAGATGTTTGTGGAACGTCCCTGGCAGCATCTTCTGAGAGGCTGTTTAAAGAAGAACAGGGCTGGTACTTTCCAGATTCTGCTGTTCATGTACTTTCTTCTGTGGGGAAAACAGAATGCCAGCCAAGCCAAGGGAGATTGTTGCAATGTATCTGTTACATCTGAACTTCAGGTCTCCAATAATTTTCTCAATTTTGTCTTTGTAATGAGTCCTTATGACTCAGAACTGCTTAGAGACCAACAACAAAAAGGCTGAGATTCTCAAAAGGAAGTTTACTTCTTGAAAAACTATATTCTTTGTCTCAGCGTAGCAGCTTCTTCCTACCATCCCTGGTAATTCTGATCTTAATCTATGCATCCAGCGTACTCTTCTCTTCAATTAAGTAGGGGAGGATGGAGAGAGAGGAAGACAGAGGAAGAGAGAGAGAGTGAACAAGAGAGCCTCTGCCAGAATTTTAGCAGACCATTAGAGCTCATAGACAGATAATGGTCAAATATGGGTGTGCACAAGGAATTCTGAGGGGGAAAGTCTGAGAAGCATCTTCTTTCTGAATTGATTTTCATCGCCTCAGTTAAGTATAAACTAGCATGTAGTGCTGACTATTGGCCATATTTCCATCTAAAGAAATGCGCCACCAGGCTGGATAGTCCTGACTTCCCATTCTGCCAACCCTATTAATTGTGAAACATTTTTGCAGTGATTATTGGATAAATCACTGGACTTTTCTGGGTCTCACCCCTTTGCAGGAGGTTTTAATTATTGCTACTACTTTGTTGCCATATATCCTCTGTCCTGACTATATTATGCAACTATTCACATAATATCTGGGGTTATGCAAGTCTCTTCTAACACTTCAGAGAGTTTATTTATATGTACATATATTTTCTATACATATAAATATATGTATATATTTTCTACTTAAAATAGTCAAACTTTCTCCCCTATCTCAACATTCAGTATTGTTAAAGTCTTCTTGAATTAGCAGCAGAGAATTAAAATATTATTTGTGAGAAGCAAAAGGAGGTTCCTCCCCATAAGCCCTCTACATTTCATGAATCACCCCAGGAAAAAAGTCCATCTATATTTTTCTGGCTAAGATAAAATTCTTAGACCTTCCCAACATGTAATTTCTTTCAAACAACTTAAGGGAGGAACAGATTTATATTCAATGCCCTTCTATAGTCATTCTGTTTTCTCATTTATATGAGTAACTTAGTTTTTTTTTTTTTTTTTTCTTTCTCTTCTTTAGTTAAATTTCCTTTGGATGTAATAACCTTTTCTCTCCTCTCCACTCCACCAATCCATACCAAATACACTCTACTCATAGCTGTTCATTTTCAATGTCCCTCTGAAAGTTTAAATGTCACATTTACATTTCACTCAATGTTTAAAATATACGAATCTGGAAATGAAATGAAACCATAGAAGAGGGCCTTTCAGTGAATGGAAAATAGTAATAAATTCAGTGTTCTGACCCCAATTATGGGTGTTCAACTTCCTAAGTCCTCTTTCATTCATCCTGCACAGGGAAATGCTGACNTCTACTCATAGCTGTTCATTTTCAATGTCCCTCTGAAAGTTTAAATGTCACATTTACATTTCACTCAATGTTTAAAATATACGAATCTGGAAATGAAATGAAACCATAGAAGAGGGCCTTTCAGTGAATGGAAAATAGTAATAAATTCAGTGTTCTGACCCCAATTATGGGTGTTCAACTTCCTAAGTCCTCTTTCATTCATCCTGCACAGGGAAATGCTGACACAAGCCCCTCACCAGACTCCATGCTCTGCCCTCTCTTTTCCCATCAGAATGTCTGTGTGTTGAATGACCAGTGTTTTCAGTCTGTCTTTGTATTCCTTGAGATTCTGTGACTATAGCGAACTTTAAAATTCTAAGTATGATAAAGACTTTGGTGGTCTTTTTGATCCAGTGAGAACAATTTCTACCAGTTTTCAAAAGCACATGTATAGCTGATGGATAGTGCAGTAGTTACTTTTATCCTTCTCATGGAATTAGCAAGATTATCTCTCACTGAAAATAATAAGCAAACATTGAGAAAACAACTGGGGCTGAGACACTGGGGCTTCCCTGGTGGCTGAGTGGTAAAGAATCTGCCTTCTAATGCAGGAGACACAAGTCTCAATTTGGAATATTCCCTGAAGAAGGAAATGGTAAACTAGTCCATTATTCTTGCCTGGAGAATCCCATGGACAAAGGAGCCTGGTGGGCTACAGTCCATGGGGTCTCAAAGAGTCAGACACTACCTAGCAACTGAGCAGGCACGAGAGGACAGCAGGTTGCTCCACAGAAGAGATTCTATAAAGAATGTGTCTTTGGAGCCAGATAAACCTGGGTTCAAATATTGTCTTTGTCACTTGTTGGTAGATTAGCTTCAGGACACAGCTTTTCGAAGCTATTTTTCCATCTGTAGAATAGGCATAGTGACAGGTGCTTCAAGCTTTGTTATAAGGATTCAGTGATAGGACATATGTAAATTTCCCTTAAACTATACTGGGTGATCAGTAAATATTCAGTGTATTGTGATTATTACTGTTTTCATTGTTAGCAATGATATTTACTAATACTGGTATACTAGTAACTTTTTTTCTCTGTGGACCTACTCTTGTGAGAGTCACTCAAATGCGTATCTTGTTCCTGGGAAGTACCAACTTTGCAGGACGTGTGTATTCTTAAGTGAACTCAGAGACTCAAAAACCTTCAGGGAGTAAAGTTAATTCATTATTTTAGCAAGTATTGATTGGAGGCACAGTCTATGTTTCATGTGAAAGTGAAGTCGCTCAGTCGTGTCTGACTCTTTGTGACCCCATGGACTAGTAGCCTATCAGGCTTCTCCCTTCATGGGATACTCCAGGCAAGAGTACTGGAGTGGGTTGCCATTTCCTGCTCCAGGGGATCTTCCCTACCTAGGGATCGAACCCAGGTCTCCTGTATTGCAGGCAGACGCTTTAACCTCTGAGCCATTGTTCTGTAATTTAGGCATTCAATAATGGACAAGGTGGGCTTCTCAGGTGGCTCAGTTGTAAAGAATTTGACTGCTAAGCAGGAGACATGGGTTTGATCCCTGGATCAGGAAGATCCCCTGGAGAAGGAAATGGCAACTCATTCCAGTCCTTTTTGCCTGGAGAATCCCGTGGACAGACGAGCCTGGCAGGCTACAGTCCATGGGGTCTCAAAAGAGTCAGACATGGCTCAGTGACTAAACAACAACAGTGAACTTGATGAGTGAGTTTTCTGGTGCTTACATTCTAGGGGGAGAAGACAGAGAAAAAATAAATAATTAAATAATCTGTGATCAAACCAGATGATTTTATAGTGTGGTATGTTCTATAAAGTGAAACAGAAACATGATTGTGAAGGGAGATTAATATGAATTATGTGGCTAGGGAAAGGAGCAGCTTCACACTGGAGATGGTATTGAGTTTATTCCTAAATTCCAAATAAGATCCAGTCATATGAAATGCTGGGATGGGAGGAAAGACCACTGTGGGAAATGGCAGGGAAACCAATTTAGCTAATATAAGAAAGCCAGTGAGTCTCAGGGCTGTTGACTTGGGCAAAGGGGATGGGGTATTGAGAGGTGAAGAGGAGTAATAGACAGAGAAATATTGTATATACCTCTCTAGGTCACAGTGACGGATATGTATATATTATACTCAGAGAAGTAGAGAAAAAGTGCCAACATAAAACTAGTGAGTTGATTCAGCTAATGTCTAATTGTGACGGAATGATGGCTTGGTCCAGGTGATGTCCAGTAGTATACAGATCAGGAGTGGTCAATAGATGAGAATAATTTTGGATCTAGAATTGATAGGCCTTTTATTTTTCCCTGGTTGTGAGGGATGAGGAAAAGAGAATAAATTATTCCTATATTATCTCTAATCATAGAATTATATTAGACATCTTCAGATAAATAAATCTCAGGAATTATAAAATTACATATGGATATTAAAACAGAACACTGGGAGTTAAATACCAACTATTCAATTTACTATGTGAGTGCATGCTAAGTCATTTCAGTCATATCTGACTCCCAGGCTCCTCTGTCCATGGGATTCTCCAAACAGGAATACTGGAGTGGGTTGCCATTTCCTTCACCAGGGAATCTTTCTGACCCAGGGATTGAACCCGTATCTCTTTTGTCTCCTGCATTGGCAGGTGGGTTCTTTACTGCTAGCACCACTGGGTGGCCAGAGGAAAATACTATAATGTTTCAGCTTTCAACTTCTATAAAATGAGGATAATAAAATTATATTTATGTACCTGCAAAAGGTGTTTTGAGAGGCAAATAAAATCAGTATAATTGTATGGTGATATTTTATCAAGTATTTAATGTATGCAATGATTGTGCTGCATGGCTTCATTTTACTCCTTAAACATGCAGTAAAAAATATTTGTGGGGAGTCCCAATTTACAGATGATGAAATTTAAGCACAGAGAGATTAAAATGCATATGTGGTCGAAAAGCTAGATCACATGTTTAGTTACCATGTGTTGTACAATCTATAGTCTGTGCCATTAACTGGTACCTAAAATTTATCTTAGTAAGTCCCAAAAAGTTTATTGAAGTTTATGGATGCAAATCATCCGTAATAACTTAATAGGAGTGATTTAAAAACTATGAAGCTAAACTGTATATAACTGAAAATTCAACTTCTCCTGAAACATGATTACTTTGTGATGGGAAAGCAAACTGGAATGAAGTTATGTGATAAGTTATCTTAATCCTTTAAATAAAAAAAAAATTCAGTCTGACAGCATTGACAATATCTGATACTGACTTGCNAAAAACTATGAAGCTAAACTGTATATAACTGAAAATTCAACTTCTCCTGAAACATGATTACTTTGTGATGGGAAAGCAAACTGGAATGAAGTTATGTGATAAGTTATCTTAATCCTTTAAATAAAAAAAAAATTCAGTCTGACAGCATTGACAATATCTGATACTGACTTGCTATCTCTTATAACACCTATCATCTAGTAATAGGTCCCTAAGTAAATGTTTAATAAACTCTTACAGAATACATAAATAGATCTTTGGGGCCATAGTCTGTGTATTTTCATAATATAAATTTCTGAAGGACAAACCGTTTTTTTTCTCTTTTCTCTTTTTTGCCTTCCCTCACAGTGTTTAGGATAGTAGAGGTTCATTACATTTATTATTTATCAAATAAAATAAATTCTTGCTGCCAGACACTAATGAGAAGGAGCATGAACACAGATGGTACAAAAGTGCCAGTAAGCCAATGACTGTTTCATCACCATCCTGAAGCAAAGCAACATTGTTAGAGACTTGGGTCCAAGTCTGATCTGAAAAAAATAAAAAAATGGTTTATTCCCTTGTTTATGTGGTTAGTTTATTTTCATTTTCTAACTGGTTAAGCTTTTTGCTTAAGAACTTAAGATTCCAGGGCATATGCAACCTTGAAGATTTCACAGTTTGCATAATGGATTTTCTATATAGCCTTGTTCAATGTCTTGTCTTGTTGTTGAGCTTTGAAATGGTATATACCCCAGAGATATTAGGATGTGACACTAAATAGAGAATAAAGCCAACCTTCCACCCTCCCTGCCCTCAACCCAGAGGAAGTCCTATATCCCTGGTATGTGACCTCTTTACATATTATGCTTTCTCTGCATTAATAATTGTCACTGTTTGTTTCTTTCTGATTTATTTACTCATTTGCACCTAACATGTGTATCCCTCTTATGATCTGTATATTCCAGGAGTGTAGAACTATATATACTAAACCATAAATCATCCTTGCCTACAGTGTCTGAGGTAACATATACTTATTAAATAAATGAGAGATAAATATGCCTCTGGGCCTTTACACACATTTTTTTCTGCCAGAGAAGAGTCAGACTCAAACAATATTGAAAAGCCATAAGTTAATGTATGAGGAGATGTATCAGCCATCTATTGCTATGCCAGTTACCCCAAACTCAGTGGTTTATGGTAATGACAATGATGCTGTCATCTTTCCCAGTTTTAGAGATTTGGGAAAGGTTAGACTGGTGGTTTCATCTGGGAGTCACTTACATGCAATGAGTTGAGAGCTGGAGGTGGAACATGAAGCCNCCTAGAATTTTCCAGGCAAGAGTGGATAGCCACTTCCTTCTCCAGGGGAGAAGGTTCCTGAACCAGAGATCAACCCATGTCTCCTGAATTCGCAGGCAGATTTTTTTACCACTGAGGAACCAGGGAAGCCCTAATTACTTTATATTAGTATCCAAATTATCATGCTATCATAATCGAGTGAGATGAGAATTTATAGGAAAAACAAAAACTGACCTGATATCTTGACCATGTCACTGTGTAATTTTTGACCTGTTGTTTACTTTTCCTAAACCCTGTATCATTTGTTTATAAATGAAGGTAATATCAGTGGCGCCCATTCACCTGTCTAGTCTCAAGCATCATTTCATATTCAGTTGAGTTACTTTTTATTAAAACTTGCTGCCTTTGCTTTCTGTGAGGTTACTCAGGCATGGATTTCCTTCCATCCTTCTGCTGCAAGATATCAGTCTTCTTTTCTATAAATATTACTTGTAAAGTGTTCAGTTTCAAAATTTCATCTCCAGTATGGGTCCTTCATGTCAGCTGCAGACCCCATGTGTGATTATATTTGTGTGGGTATGTAAATATAAAAATGTCTAGTTGACATCTGCCCTTGGATTTCATACAGTAATGCCAAGCTTAATATATTCAAAGCAGAGCATTTAATCCTCACTCCAAGTTTGATTTCCGCATAGCTGTCATCTTTACTAAAGCGTTCGTATATGAGCCAAGTCTTTCTAGACACTTTAGATCCCCCACCGAAAGCACAAGTTGCCGTCATCTGGACTGTGGCAGTAATCTTGTATCCAATAGCCTCACTGTCATTCTTGCCTCCATTCAGTGTCATATTGCATACAGAAAAATGGAGTCATTTTAAAAATAAATCAGCACCATTGGTTTTAGAACACAATCCATAATTTTTCACATGACCTCACTAATCCACAATATCGGGTTTAGATTATCTGCATTCCCATTTCCTGCTTCTCTTCTTGCTGCCCATCATTCTTCCAATGGGCCATCTTCCAGGCATTTCACAACTACTATTTCTTCTGCCTGGAATATTTTCCTCCTTCCTGTTTCTTGTGACACAGCTTTCTTCTTCTTCAGATTAAATGATTCTTACCCAGGGAGGCTTTCTCCTCTACCCTCCTCTACTCATTGTTGAAGTTGGGTTCTCATTATAAAACCCTTTTTTATTTCTTTCCTATAGCGTAACATAGGTATAAATATTTCATAATCTATGTGATTTTCTGACTAATGTATATTTCTTCCATGAGAATATATGATTGCTGAAAAGAGATACTGAATTTTTTCACTGCTCTGTTGCACACTAAGCACATGGGCATATTATATGGTTGAATAAATATTTTTGATAGACTGCATAATGCATAATAAGTCCTCATAGAATCTAATCATCTCTGTTCATTGTAAAGATTTAAATCGTCATCAGTACTGCAAATAACTGATCATATAATTCATTGCTTCTTTCATTCACAAAGTTTGTGTTTGAGTCCCACTAAGTCTCAAGTGTTGTATAAGGTCCAAAAGAAACACACGTTGAAGAGCACTGCTATTCCCTTGGCTTTGAAGTCTAATATTTATCAATCAAAGACATCAGCAAAATATCCAGTCACAGCAAGAGGAAGAGATGTTTACAAAAACCTATTTCTAGAGGAAATAAAAATAGTTTCTTGGTGCAGTATTTTTAAANGTCCAAAAGAAACACACGTTGAAGAGCACTGCTATTCCCTTGGCTTTGAAGTCTAATATTTATCAATCAAAGACATCAGCAAAATATCCAGTCACAGCAAGAGGAAGAGATGTTTACAAAAACCTATTTCTAGAGGAAATAAAAATAGTTTCTTGGTGCAGTATTTTTAAATAGCCAAGGGCAAATCTGAGACTTGGGGAAAAAGAGAGGGGGAGAGAGAGAGAGGGAGAGAGAGAGAGAGAGAGAAAGGTCACTAAGTTATTTTAATTAAAGTGATTCACTTGAAGACAAAGGGACAAATTCTAGGGAAAATAGGGCCCCAGATTTCCATTCCTGCTGTCAGTGGTAGATTCCATCTCAGAATGAGAAGAGGTGATTCATATTCTAAGCTAAAAGCAAATAACTTTAATTAAGCCTGACTCATGGGTCTAAGCTTTGGAGACCTTTTTAATAAAAGAGATCACATGAATGAGGAAAATTTTATTCACAACTTCACCAGGCTATTTTCCCCCTCCTTTTGAACTGCCTTTGACAGTTTCTTCAACATATTTGAGGATGAGAATTTATTAAAGAAAAGCAATTCTGACCTGTGGCTTGAAATTTATGAAATGAGATTGGTGATGGTACTATGGACACCTCATCAGCAATATTTAAGATTCAGAATAAAGCAGTTTAAAAGTCTTGTGGTATATAATGATTTTCAATGGGAGAATAATTTTCCAGCCTCCTTTCACACAATGAATCAAGCCAGAAAATAGTTGTTGAATGTTTATTGTGTGCCTGGCACTATCCTAGATTCTGCAGTTGGAACAAAATACAAAGCAGGATAAAAATTATGGAGTATATATGTTATAATGGATAGGATGGCAAAAAAATTAAAAAAGAACATGCCTATATATCATATTAGAATTATAGTATATAAGACAGTTTAATATAAATGCAAAGAAAAAACAAATATTTAAAATTTTACTAATAGATGAAAGAGAAAATCATGCTGGGCAGGAGTGGATGTTTGGGAGATAACCACTTGTACTAACTAAAGCATTTCTAGGGAGCCAAACCTCTCGACTTGTTGTTGCAGTTAGAATTTCCTAAATGCTAGAAGTTCCTGTTTTTATATTTTCAATTAGCTTCATTCTCAGATTAATCTGTTAGGCTTTCTCTCTGCTCAATTTTTTTTTATAAGACATATGATTCAAAGACACCAAATGTAGACCAGAGACAGTGTGTGGTGTTGTATCTAGACAGAGTAATGCAAATGTATCAGTATTTGTTTGTCAGAAACATTATTTTCAGAAATTAAGCTGAGCAACAGCAACAATATAATCATACAGAACACATTGAGTCTTTAAATATACTGAGATATAAATCTTCTCTAAATTATTAAAATGCAGAGGCAGATACCTACCTAGCAGTGTTATATTTTCATTACTCAAGATGTCTGTGCATATGATCTAAAGACATTTGCATGTTCACTAGAGTCCAAGGAAACACACACACACACACATGCATCCACACATGCCCTCCGCTCTAGAATGAATATTTATGTTCCCCCAGATTCATATGTTGAAATCTAATTCCCAGTGCAATGGTATATAAAGAAGGAGGATCTCTCAGAGATGATTAGGTCATGACAGTGGAGCCTTTTCGAATGGGATTAGTACCTTTGTGAAAGAAGCCTCAGAGAGCTTCCTTGCCCCTTCTGCCATGTGAAGTTACAGTGAGAAAGTGGCCACCTGTAAATCTGAAAGTGGACCTTTCCCGGAGACCAAATCTGCCCTCAACTTAATCTTGGACTTCCCAGGATCCAGAACTGTGAGAAATGAATCTTTATTTTTCGTAAGTCACCTAGTCTATGGTATTTTTGTTACAGTAGACAAGCAGACTTAGACGCATTCTAAAAGATACATGATTGTGTACAGTGAGAAAGCACAGAACTTGGAAATAGAGAATCTGGGTTCAAATCCTGAATTTTATAGATGAGATAGTGATTTTTACAATCATTGTTTTCTCCTCTGTCAAATGGGAATAGTGATATCTGCCTCATACATTTGTGAAAGGACTAAACAACTTCAAAACTTTCCCCCAAACATTAATCAACTAAATAAATGTAAGTGTAATTGCAGTGTTGCTGATGTATATAGTTTTTAAAATAGCATGGCCAGTTATGTATGAAGTGTTAGAAGTTATATCCTTAACTCTATGAATGGAAGATAATACATTATCAGGAACAGAAAATGTCTGGTTAAATTGTATGCTGTGGAACATATTTTAATTGAAAAACAATTGATTTGTTTTACATTTTGCTAATCATTGCCTACGTCAGCAATTGATAAAGCATAAATTAAAATTTTCATGTGTCAACATTAAACTTATAAAGTCTTGTTAACAGCTGCCAGAGCTGTCTCAAAATGTTAGCCTGCTGGATAAATATGTACTTAAGGAGACAGGAGCACGTGGCCTTCCCAGAGCCATGCTTCTAAATGTTACAGCAGTTCTAACATACTTTCAATTAAATAAAAATTAAAGCTCAGAAAATGTCACAAAAGGGTAGCCTAATATTTGATCATTAACATGCTTATGCGAAGGGATATTTACAACTGTGCATTCAGAAGTGATCAACTCCTCTTTCCAAGTTCCATGAAGCCAAGGTTTAAGATAATGTTTAGATAAACTTTCCAGCAGAGTTTCTAGGTAGTCTGTGCCCTATAGACTGATTTTGATTCTGATGAAGTATTGAAAGCTGTTTATTTTGTAGTTTTCTCTTTTGGTTCAACAACTAAAACGTCTCATGATTAGAGGCAATTAAGTTATTGTCCAAAAACACAAAAGATCACCTTGTCTGAGAGCACCTCATCTTTCCTGAGTCATAAAAACACATAAAAGGTGAATTCATTAGTACTTTCAAATAGATTTACCTGAACCACTTGTATATTAAGATACTAAAAAAAAAGTATTATTAGTATTAGAATTACCTTTGGACCCTAAATGTTAATAACTCTCTCTTCCACTTAAAGCATAACAGACCAGTCCCTTGTCCTTCCTCTGGTCATTTGAATGCATTTGATGCTTACCCACAGGAAGGATAGTGAACAAGTGATCAGCTTAATTTATGTTATAAGCTAATGTGTCCTTATAGAAACTGTTCTGCTATTCAGCAACCTTCCCTGGCTACAGTTTAACACTCTAGATCCCTTTTGCTTTTTCTCATAGCTCTTATTTACCAACACCTTTGTGGCTCAGATGGTGAAGCGTCTGCCTGCAATGCGGGAGACCCGGGTTCGACCCCTGGGTCAGGAAGATCCCCTGGAGAAGGAAATGGCAACCCACTCCAGTATTCTCGCCTGGAAAATCTCAAGGATGGAGCCAGGTAGGCTACAGTCCGTGGGATCACAAAGAGTCGGACACGACTGAGCGACTTCACTTCATTTCACTTTAACTATTATAAATAGGAAACTTTCCACATTTGCCACATTCAGTGTATCATTTCCATAGAACACAGTGTCACTTCCAGATATAAAACATTTTTTTTAATTGGAGTCTGTAAGAAAGAAAAAAATGGTATCATCTATATCTCTAAACATAAAGTTTGCTTATAACTTGATATTAGTTCTTAGAGATCAGGTTACCAGTCAACAATAGGTATAAGGGACCCATCTATTGACTTGAGATATGGAACTATCTCTGGTTTAGTGTTAACCAATGTTTTAGAAAAAATATAAATGCATTNGAAAAAAATGGTATCATCTATATCTCTAAACATAAAGTTTGCTTATAACTTGATATTAGTTCTTAGAGATCAGGTTACCAGTCAACAATAGGTATAAGGGACCCATCTATTGACTTGAGATATGGAACTATCTCTGGTTTAGTGTTAACCAATGTTTTAGAAAAAATATAAATGCATTTACATATATATATACATATATTTATGTATATATACGTATGTATGTGTGTGTATTTATATATTTCTGATTCAGAATCAGAGATAATTTCTTAGGAAAATCAGATTTTCTAATACTTAAAGTCACAGATGAATTTTTCACCTGTTCTTAACTTCAGATACTTTTTAAAAGATGAAGAGCTTGTGGGAGTCCCAATTAGAATCAATTATAGTTTGATTGACTTACTTTGGGTTTTAAACACAGAAGAATAACACCTAGAAGAGCTTATTCCTTTATAAAGAGAAAAAATTACAGTCCCATGTCTATCAGATTTAGTGTTTTGTCTTTTCATGGAAAATGGCCATGATGCTTGACTAGACATAGCAAACTATATAATATACCACTGAATCTAGATATGAGAATTTCTGAATGAAAGTTGAGAGATATATTAAGAAAAGAAGTGGTGAGGGAAGGGTAAACCCTTCAAATATAGAAAATGACACTGAAAATATCTGTGCCTGATATGTAGCTAGAAGACTCTCTCAGTGTAGTCCTTTATTTTCCCCACAGTTTACTGTAGAGTCTTTATAGAATATTCTGCTTATCTGATATACCTTCTCTGTTCATTTTCATAGTTTTCNAAGGGTAAACCCTTCAAATATAGAAAATGACACTGAAAATATCTGTGCCTGATATGTAGCTAGAAGACTCTCTCAGTGTAGTCCTTTATTTTCCCCACAGTTTACTGTAGAGTCTTTATAGAATATTCTGCTTATCTGATATACCTTCTCTGTTCATTTTCATAGTTTTCTATGCTATTTTTGAGTCTTTACTTTTCACATAACTTAAGATAAATTTATCCAAATCTCCTTTACCATGTTGATCTTGTTGGTGTTTCAATAGGAACTGCTTTAAATTTATTTATTTGGGGAGAATTTGCATTTTTATGATATTAAATCTTTCTTTTCAAGAAGTCTTTCCATTTGTTATATATTTTTCTTCATATAGATCTTTTGCCTTTCTCCTGGTAAATATATTCCTACATAGTTTATTACTTTTTTCTAATGGGAATGGTTTTTAAAATTTTGACTCATCTGTTTTGCTGGAGGGAAGAAAAATCTGATTTTTATATATTCATGTTATAACCTACTACTTTGCTACATTTCCTTATTGAACTCTAATATAATAATAATCACCACCAAATAGGATACTTTTACACCTTCTAATGTGTCTGTTCAGTTCAGTTCAGTTGCTTAGTCGTGTCCTACTCTTTGTGACCCCATGAATCGCAGCACGCCAGGCTTTCCTGTCCATCACCATCTCCCAGAGTTCACTCAAACTCATGTCCATCGAGTCCGTGATGCCATCCAGCCATCTCATCCTCTGTCGTCCCCTTCTCCTCCTGCCCCCAATCCCTCCCAGCATCAGAGTCTTTTCCAATGAGTCAACTCTTCGCATGAGGTGGCCAGAGTACTGGAGTTTCAGCTTTAGCATCATTCCTTCCAAATAACACTCAGGGCTGATCTCCTTCAGAATGGACTGGCTGGATCTCCTTGCAGTCCAAGGAACTCTCGAGAGTCTTCTCCAGCACCACAGTTCAAAAGCATCAATTCTTCAGCGCTCAGTTTTCTTCACAGTCCAACTCTCGCATTTATATATCACCACTGGAAAAACCAGTGTCTGCAGGTTATCTAATTTTATTTTCATTATTGCAATTGCTAACACCTTAAGACTAGTTTTAAATAAATAAGATGATATGGATATCTCTATTTCTGTTTTATTTGATATGTTTTTAGTGTTTCACTTTCTAGGATGATGGTAATCATCTATTTCAGTAATACATTTTTGTTATATTTAGATTGTTTCCCTTTCTTCCTACTTAACTTTGAGGTTTTAAATTTTTNAATCTGCCTGCAATTCAGGAGATCCCAGTTAGATTTCCAGGGTGGGAAGATCCACTGGAGCTTTAATATTGCTTAATTCATTTACTTCTCATGATAACATTGTGTAATGTCTTCACTATCTTATTTCAAGATGAGAAAACTAAAAAGAATTCACACATCAAACGTATACAACTGGGATTCACACTCAAGTTTTGTGATTCCAAGGTTTATGGGAACTTTACTCTGTCTTTCCATGTTCGGACCATTCAACAATTGATAAAGAACATGGGGAAATGCCTTTGAAAATGAAAGCCTGAAGTATGAGTGTCAATGTGGAAAAGGATGGAAAATAAATATTTTTTTCATTATCAAATTACTATATTAATTTAGATATATCTCCCTGAGGCAGTGTTTTATAATCAGTGAAAGGGTGATGCTACATACTTCCTTGCGAGCTAGTTAGAGATAGAGAGATGACAAAACAGAAATTATCTAGCAATTATTTGACAGTATTTACAAGCAACAATGGACACTACAATGTGCCACCTGTTTGGAATACAGGAAGTAAAATACAGATATTGTCTGATCCCTTAAAGAGCTTACACACAATAAATAGTATCTACTGTTACTTGTGGGCTTCCCAGATATCTCAGTGGTAAAGAATCCACCTGCCAATGCAGGAGACACAGGAGACTCAGGTTCGATCCCTGAGTTGGGAAGATCCTCTGGAGAAGGAAACAACGGCATCTCACTCCAGTATTCTTTCCTGTAAAATCCCCCAGACAGAGGAGCCTGGAGGACTACATTCCATGGGATCACAAAGAGTCAGAAATGACTTGGCGATGAGCAGGAGCACAAGACTGTTACTTGTATTATTTTTTGTTTACTGTTATTCTGGAAGCAGTTATCCTAAATAAGTAATAGATACAGAGGAAAACCTTGTGCACAAAATTGGTGGTTAAAAGGGCAATATTTCTTCTCTAATTGTTACCTTGCCAACTTTTCACATAGATTTCTGTACTACAAGCCAATTGAGATGACAGCAAAGTTCTAGTGGAAGAATCCCATTTAAAGCTTTACACGTTTGCAGGAAGAAACACAATGCTGTCTTGACTGCTGTTGCCAGGGGTGTATTGTTCTCATGTTAAATTTCTTTTAGAATCCATCACCTTGCACCTGGGAACATAGTTGCCAAATAAAGTAAGCACTCCAAACTGAGGATTATATTGTAGAATAAGAACAGCCATTATTTCTGACAAACACAAGTAATTGTAAACAAAATGGCCCTGATGTACTATTAGATGATATGAAAATGACTCTTGACATAGAAGATTGAATATGGTGAAAGCATTCAGTATGTGCAGTGGCAAATTTGGAAAAAAAATAAACCACCACAGCATGCATCTCGCAGATCCTAACAACAATTAAACATGTTCTTCCAAGTCTGTTCCGTGCAGGGATAGTTTAGAGGGATGGATGGAAGTAGGTTGTTAGTTACTAGATTTGGTCAGTTTTGTGTTGTTATTTTTATGAAATGCAATAAGTTATAGCATTGTGGTTAAGAAAATAGATTTATTTATTTACAGATGTNGCAGATCCTAACAACAATTAAACATGTTCTTCCAAGTCTGTTCCGTGCAGGGATAGTTTAGAGGGATGGATGGAAGTAGGTTGTTAGTTACTAGATTTGGTCAGTTTTGTGTTCTCCTTTTTATGACATGCAATAAGTTATAGCATTGTGGTTAAGAAAATAGATTTATTTATTTACAGATGTTTTATTTTCATTAAAAATATTTATTTGTTTGGCTACAGTGTATCTTGTTTGCAGCACTCAGGATCTTCTATCTTTGTTGTGACATGCAGGACCATTAGTTGCACCGTGTGAATTCTTGGCTGATGCCTGTGGGATCTAGTTTCCTGTACAGAGATTGAACGTGGGCCCCCTACACTGGGAGCATGAAGTCTTAGACATTGGGTCACCAGGGAAGTCACAAGACAATAGACTTTAGAATCAGTCAAACTTACCTTGGAATCCTGGTTCCTTGGCCTGGAGTAATTCTGTTAACCTCTCTGAGCCTCAGTTTCCCCAAATTTTATTGGGCCATAAAAGTCTCTTTCTCACAAGGGTGTGACAAATCAAAATACACAATGAAAAATATACATAAGATTTAAACTTGATGCCCAACACATAATGAAATATGCATATTTTAATATTTTTAGAGTCAGATGTTGTCTGTGTCTATAACAAGAATTAGTGATGTGCTTTACTTAGAACATAAAGAAGGAGGCAAAATTTGATAGCAGCTCTTTAATGACATCTTGTTTGGTGTTTCATTGGCCCCGGACATGTTTGTTTTCAACATGTTTACTGTGTAAGGGCATATGTTTTGTTGTCTGATGGTTTGTGAGTTAATGAACAGTATACATACTTCTAGACATGCATGTTGGGGGTGTGTGTGTGTGTGTGTGTGTGTGTGTGTGTGTGTGTAGTAGTAGCAGTAGTAGTAGTAGCAGCAGTATTAGTGAGGGCTTCCCAGGTGCTGCTAGTGGTAAAGAACCCACCTGCCAATGTAGGAGACATAAGAAAATAAGACACAAAGGGATGAAGTATTTTCCTCACTTGAGCAGTATTTGAACCCTGATGGTCACTGCGGACCCCATGATGTTTTCCTTATACTGAGTAAACTTAACTCTGGGTCATTGATTCTCATTTTTTCCCCCTCCCTCAATCAGGGCCTTGAGATAAAAAGGAAGCCAAAGTCTTCTGACAAGAGGACAGTTGAGTTTTGGAAAGACAGCAGTTAGTTTTTGACTCTCTGCACTTAAGAGTTAAGACTCCTGGAGTGCTGTCCCAATATGGGCATTAGGCTAAACATGCAGCGTAGAGAAAAATGCTCTATGGTCTTTGTGCAAAAGCTTTTTCTGATTGAAAGCTGCCAGTGAGCATTAGTGGTATCCAAGCGAGAGCTACTATGCAGCCTGCTGTGCCTTCAGAGAGGAAGATTTTGATGATTCTACTGAAAAAAAGAAAAAAAAAAAAGACTTTCCCTCATCATTGACTTTGTATTGTTAAAATTTTAAGTCTGATATTATGTTTCTATGTGGACTTTGCCATTTTGATGGGCCAGGAGAGTCAAATTATATCATTAATGATGTCTTCATTACATCATCTGGGGAGTTAATCAAATGAAGACCTACTCTTCTTCCTAAATAATTATACCTCTCTGCATATCCCGTGCTGCCTTTGCTGAGAAAATGGTGTTCTTTTTTAACTTAGCCGCACAATGAACTTGGTAAAATGTGCACAATAAAAGAGGTTCCTATTTTGAGCTGCTTTTTAACTAAGAATATTTTATACTACTGCACCTCTATTGTCTTTAACACACTGACATTATGTAAATTAAATATGTTAATCCCCAACTCTATGCAGTCTTATTCCACTTAAACTTTTTACTCCTTTTGTTACCAGAGAGAAGAAACAAAAAGAAAAAGAAAAAATAGTATGTAAGAAAAGACTCCTGCCAAAAATAATAGCTATGTTCAATGTTTTCCCTGTTTTTTTATTGTTTAAAATGTGCTTTTCCTGCCAAGGTCCCATTAAAGTGCATTACCTCTACATGCTAATAGACTCATTAAAATATGAATAAATTAAAATAAAAACATTTCCTATAAACTTTTTTTTAAAAAACCTTTTCTGGTGAACTTGGAGTTAGAGCTTTTCTGAACTTGGAGTGATCAAAAATATATCTTTTTTTATTTTATTGTTTTCTAGCTAAGGAAACTTCAACTGCCACTGTTGTCTTCAGTATAAACCTAGGAGTGGATGGTACTCTATAGAATTAAAAGAAAAGGTTATTTAGGATCAGTAAGTCTACATTGGGAGCTTGGCTGTGTAATCTTGTTTTTGGTGTCTTTTAACTTCTCTGTGCCATTCTTTTCTTCTATATGAAATGTGTATCAATTCACTCCATTTCAAGAGGAAATTATAAAGAAGAGATGGTGGCTTTGACAAGGCCTTACTTGAATCTGTCTAGCCCTGGTATACAGAATTACATCTGCTTTATCTTTTATCCTAATCATTCAGTCCAGGTATAGAGCAAAACAGGACTTGAGAACATGTTCATCACTAGTATATAGTTTTGAGGATTATGGTGTAGGTTAGATTGTGGAGGTCTGTGAAAGCTTATCTGAACAATGGCTAAGAAGAGCTTGGCTGAACCATCTGTGTCCCTGGTGTCCTAGGTAAATAAGAGAAAGCAAACAGTAATCCAAGATGTGAGGCAGTTTATTGGATTCTAGAAAGCAATCTCTATTCTCTAAATGTTGCTAATTGAATCGCATAACTTTTGGGTATTTAATAAGTATCCAGAAGCATATTATAGACTACACTTGAAACTTAAAATGTCATTACAAATTGGACAGATTACACACTAACTCATACTTAATTAATCATTAGTGGGGGAGAAGATTGCATTTATCAGTCCTCTAAGCGGTTTTTAGGTACCTAAATAAATGTGTCATTGCTAAGACAAAGAGTTTGAACAAGTAATTGATTGAAGCATTATAATAAGTAGTTGATGTAATGAAGTCAGGGAGGAGTGGACTGAATGGTATGCATCAGGATTTCCCTTGCCATAAAAGGCATGATTTCACAAGATCTGCGGGATCCATATCATGAAGTTTCGTAGCTTAGGAAGTCTTGGACAAGCATCTAGTGAATAGATTCTCCTGATTGTGCCCTAGAAGAGAAAGATTTTTTTTTTTCTCCTTCGGACCATCTAACACCTCCAATGTCTTTTAGAAAAATGGAGGTTGTAGTTTATTCTAAAATGGTGTGGGGAGGGAGGGGGAGGGGGGGAGTCCGGATTGGGAACTCAGGTACACTTATGGCTGATTTATGTCAATGTATGGCAAAATGAGTACAGTATTATAAAGCAAAACAAACTAAAAAATAAAAATTAAAATTAAATAAAATAAATGCCTGGATCTTTCTCATATATGGTGTCGTTTATTTATTTATTTATTTTTTCCATCTCAGGTGTACATGAGTTCCCAATCTTGAACCCCCCCTCCCCACCTCCCAGTGTCGTTTAGAAACTGAGTTTTGCATCATTTGATTACAGCTGCATAATTTCACTGAAATAAATAACTCCTCTTCCAACAACACATATTTCCTAATCATAGATAATGTTTGGTGCTTGGAATCCTTTTCTCATCTCAGAGAGGGATTTATAAGACATAATCATAAAAGTAAAATGAATGAATGTCTTTTCCTTTTGTTTGTGGGTTCCTGGAATAAAACGCAAGATTCTTGTTCCTAAGAAGAGAGGAGATCAAAGAGCATCAACTTTGGGATTCAGAAATCAAATTTGGCTGCCTCAATCTCAGGGCAGCTCTTGTTATCAAATTGTAAATACCAATCTTTCTTACACCCAATTCCAAACTGGATTAAGCCTTTTTAATGACCCATGTACTTAATATTCACTTATTCATTCATCAAATATTTGAGTTACTATTTAGTTACAGTGGAAAACAAAGGATAGGTATTCATTGCTTAACAGCCACGATCCATGATCTCAAGGAGTTTGTATTCTGCTGGAAGAAACAGACAATGATCAAGTAAAGAAATAATTCATTACATGATCTCATTGTGATAGTGACAATAACAAGAAAGACCTACTTATAAATGGGAGAACATTTAAAACTTTAAGCTCAGGAAAATTTTTTAACAAGGGAAAAGGGGATTTTCCAGCAGAAATAGGAATTTCACATCTTCAAGGAGAAAGAAAACCTCCTTTATATGGGAAGTTACTGAGTTTTCTGGTGTTAATCTGTGACTCTCCACCCTTCCTGTTCTGTTCCTTCTGGCTATCTTGTTTTCTTGTCTGTCGACTGCTGATACCTATATCTCCAGCTTAGATGTCTTCTTTGAGATCCAGATTTTAGGTACAATTTGTCCATTGAACACCTCAAAGTACATGTCTCACACCTCAATGTGACTGTGACCAAAATGAAAGTCTTTGCTCTCATTTAAGTCCTTCACCATGCCCTATGCTCTTTGCCCTCCCTTTCCACTTCATCCTTATATCTGATTAGTAACCAAAGTGCATCCGTTCATCCTTACATTTTTTTCCTGTATATATATTCCATCTCCCTAGCCTCTTGTCCCTTTTCTCCTAGTCTTCTCTTCGTACCTGCTGCTTTCTCTGTACTTCAATTTTTTTTCTAATATTCCTTTTTATAGCCTCAGAATGAATTTTTATAAATCCCAAATCTTCATGTCACATCCCTGTGTAAACTTCTAGTGAGTTCTCGTGGTCACAAGAGTAAGTGCAATATCTCATTGACATAGAAAACCCTTAACTGTCTGGAACCAGTATATTTTTCTCTATCTTTCCCCTAATAATCCTCTGTTTAAAAGTGTATAACTTTATTATTTTGTTGATTATATTTATTTTGTAGTAAGTATCTTCTATTTCATTCAAGAAGAGTAAAGTCTACTTGTTTGCCTTTGCACGTAATGTATATTCAGCTCAGACTGCAGCCTGCCTCTTTGTGTGCCAGTCATTCTTCTTGTCATACTTTGAAAATGAAAGTGAAAGTCACTCAGTCGTGTCCGACTCTTTGCGACCCCATGGACTATACATTCCATGGAATTGTCCAGGCCAGAATACTAGAGTGGGTAGCCTTTCCGTTCTCCAGGGGATATCCCCAACCCAGGGATTGAACCCAGGTCTCCCTCATTGCAGGTGGATTCTTTACCAGCTGAGCCACAAGGGNTCAGTCGTGTCCGACTCTTTGCGACCCCATGGACTATACATTCCATGGAATTGTCCAGGCCAGAATACTAGAGTGGGTAGCCTTTCCGTTCTCCAGGGGATATCCCCAACCCAGGGATTGAACCCAGGTCTCCCTCATTGCAGGTGGATTCTTTACCAGCTGAGCCACAAGGGAAGCCCATATTGTATGTTACTTATTATTCCATATTACATATCACCCCATATTGTCATACTTTAATCCCATATTATGTATGAGATTCATCACTTGGAAATGGCATCTATCTGATCATTAGTTTCTGATGATAGAATGAGTCTTTTGAATCCAGGAATTTTTTCCTTTATTATTGCTTTGTTATATCTTCCAACCACTTAAACACATAAGAGGGCATTTGGTACAGAGTAAGTTATTGAATGAATGCTAGCAGGAGTCGCTAGTGTACAGAAGTATCTTTTCAGAAACCACTTTGTTTTGTGATTTAAAAACTTTAAAATGAATGACACATATGTCTCTACAACAGAGAAATTACAAGCTCACTTAAACATCAAATCCTCATTTGGGAACAGGTTAGATTGAGAAGAATGAATCTAAAATCAACGAGCAGTGCTTAAAACGCTGTTTCTTTACAGTCAGTGTGATGAGAAGAAGGATTGACATTCTCAGCCTCTCTGAAAAACAGGCCTTGAAGTATCAGGCTTCGTTGATTATTCAGTAAGCTATTATAATAAGGCCACAACCAGAAAGTTCTAGAGGGAAGCAGAAGGAAAGAAAGCTTTGGGCTCTTACTGACATAATCTTACTATTTAGTCAGTATCATTCAAAGATTCAGAGTACCTTATGCTATTTTGTGCCTATGCACTTGAATTTCAGCCATTTTTAATCTACCAAGATCTGGCTTCTGTGAAAAAGAAAATATGTTTTGACTTGTCTTTGTTGGGAGCATACTAGTTACAGGTTGGAATACGGGGAGGGGTACAAAGTGAAGAGAAAGAGAAATCCGTATATTAAACCCTCTAGAGCAGTGATTCTCAACCAAGGGTGATTTTGCTCAATAGGGAATATTTGGTAAAGCTAAGAAACACTGTTGCTTATCATGAGGCAGATACTAGTGGCATCTAGTGAGTAGGTACCAGAGCTGCTCCCAAACATCATACAACATGTAGGATAACCAACCCCCTTCAAGGAAGAAGGTGTGTGTGTGTGCTCAGTCATGTCCAAGTCTTTGCCACCCCCTAGGCTGGAGCCTGGAAGCTTCCTCTGTCCATGAAATTTTCCAGGTGAGAATACTGAAGATATCCTTCTCCAGCATATCTTCCCAACCCAGGGATTGAATGTGTGTCTCCCGTGTCTCCTTCACTGGCCGGCAAATTCTTTCCTGCTGCACTGCCTGAGAAGCCAACAAAGAATAAGCCAGCTGCAGACATCAATAATGTCAAGGTTAAGACATCCAGCTCCAAAGTCAGTGGCATTAATTGATTCTGTGACTTAAAAGAGTCACTTCTAATTTTAGGGCTTCATTTAATTCATTTGTGGTAGAAAGAGCTTGGACTTAGATGGTTATTGAGTTTTCTTTGATATTCAGTGTTGTATAAGTCCTAACTCTAATATGGGATAGAAGAATGAAGCTGTTATAAAATAGAAAACCAGAGTAAGCAAAAACGCATGGTAAAGACTTGAGTCATTTGCTGTGAAATGTAGTTGATTTAAAACAGTTTATGCAGGAATTTTTTGGAAATATCTGGGATTGATACTCAGCATCACCTTATATGAATCGTTGAGATTCTCAGAAAAACTGCAACAGAATTAGAGATATACTTTAAAAAATCNAAATAGAAAACCAGAGTAAGCAAAAACGCATGGTAAAGACTTGAGTCATTTGCTGTGAAATGTAGTTGATTTAAAACAGTTTATGCAGGAATTTTTTGGAAATATCTGGGATTGATACTCAGCATCACCTTATATGAATCGTTGAGATTCTCAGAAAAACTGCAACAGAATTAGAGATATACTTTAAAAAATCTAAAGTTCTTTAGGGCGTCTCTTTCTGCAGATTCAAAATTACCTGTCTCAGTGTAAGACCATTTATGTGAGACTATAGCACTGTGTGCCACTGATAAAAACAGACTCAGAGACATGGGGATAGTTTGCTGAATGATTTAAAGGAGGTATTTACGTGGGCAATTTATTTTCCTTTCAGTTTCAAATTTTAGTACCAGGCCCCCCTTTATTCTTCCAACAGTAATACCTGTGACCCCAATTCACAGCTTGCATCTCCCTTTACTAACAGAAGGGCATCTTGGAATAAGTGCCCTTGCATCCCAGATCAAAAAATGCAGTGTAGAATGGAGATAAACAAGAGAGGACATGAAGAAAGACCTGCTGACAATTCCTTAATTCTTCTAAACTTAGAAGGGAGAGGCATTGATTCTCTGTCCTGGTGTAACACACTATACAAACCATCAGTTTTATTATAAACAGGTCTTAATATTCTGTGGGACAAGACGCATCAGGGCCCATTTGTTTCCATTCCATGATGCCTGGAGTCTTGTGGAAGCTAGAATGACCAGAAAACCTGGTGGCATCTCTCTGTCTCTTTCTTCCCTCCTTCATCCGCATACCAACTCTGCAAATGGCTAGCTTGGGCTTTCTCAAGATGTGGCAGCCTTAGAGTAGTCAGACTTTTATCCCAGCTTCGGGCTCCAAGAGAACAAGACAAAAGGGGTCTGTCTCCTGCAAAGCTAGGCATGGAGCTGGCAGAACGTCACATCTGCTGTACTGTTAACGGTGCAGTTCCAGGCCTTCTGAGATCCAAAGTGAGGTGAGAGATACCCCATCTGTCAATGAGAGAAGTGTCAAAATTTGTATGACCCATTTTTAATTTGCCACACTTTTAGTTAATCCTTTGGTAAAAATGCTGAAATTGGGTTCTAAATACTCTTTTGGGAGCACTGATCACATCATCCCAGGACTAGATAAGGAGAGATGAATATATGATGTGAGATACAAAAAGAAAACGGTCAACATAAAAAATAAAGACTGCCTATATGAGACTTAACATCATTAAAATGTTTTATTTTTAATTTATTTTAAAATTAACATCTGTGATTTGGGTTCTCCTCTAGTTGAATTTTGGGGGCTCTCATTTCTGCTTTTGCAATCTCATTTGTATAGGCATTCCAACTGTATATTTTTTCTTAATCTCTCTTTAAATGATCCAGAAACTATGTGTCACTCAGAAGCTTTACTCAGCTGCTTATTAATAAGCATTGGAAGTTACATTAATCATCCTGATTTTCAGTTTTCTCATCTGTGTCATGCTGTTAATACCAGTGTTTACCTCATTAGGTTGTTGTATAGATGACATATAAAATGACTACTGTTGGATATGTAGAAGAAAGTCCATGAGAATTTGCTGAATTAATTCACCACTTCTCAAATTAAGGGCCACACTGGCAATAGCTAAGTGTTTTGGATAAGGGTGATTAAACGTATGTGAATGAAATAAACCTTTTTAGTGGCTTGAGCAAATTAGCAGGGAAATACATCTTATGCATCTTTTATTATTCTATATTTTGCCTTATTGATAGCTGATATCATCTCCCCACTTGGCATAAATGATTATTTTTTATGCTATGACTGTTATATGACAGGGTTTTTTTTTTTTTTTTTTTTTTTTTTTTTTTTNGATAGTTATGTGGAATCTCTCACCATGTATGTGTGTGTGCTAAGTTGCTTCAGTTGTGTCTGACTCTTTGTGACCCTATAGACCATAGCCCACCAGGTTCTCTGCCCATGGGTTTCTCCAGGAAAGAATACCCTCCTCCAGGGCATCTTCCCAACCTGGTATTGAACCCAGGTCTCCTGCAGCTCCTGCACTGCAAGTGAATTCTTTACTGCTGAGCCTCTGGGGAAGCCTTTCTCTCTATGTAAGTATTTGTTAAAATGCAAGTATATCAACTAATTTTGGTACTTTTATATGGAAGTGTAATTGACATTCATTATCAAATAATAACCAGAGTAAATATAGTTACCCATTATACCAGAAGGTTACAAATTTATCTTTTTTTAAATTTTTTATTTTTTAGTTTGTTTTGCTTTATAATACTGTACTCGTTCTGCCATACATCGACATGAATCAGCCATGAGTGTATATGAGCTCCCAATCCTGACCCCCTCTCCCCCCTCCCACTCCACCCCATCTCCCTGGATCATCAAATTTATTTTTGTGATGAGAACTAAGAATGAACTCTGAGCAACTTTCAAACTTACATTAGAATAGCACTGATAATCATGATGCCGCACAATGCATCACCACAACTGACATTTTATAACTGTAAGTCTGTACCTCTGGATCCCCTTCACTCATTTTGTCCACTCTGCCCCATCCCCGCACCCCAACCTCCTTGCCCTCTACATCATCATATACTACGTAGAGAAGTGAAAGTCGCTAAGTCATATCCGGCTCTTTGCAACCCCACGGACTATACAGTCCATGGAATTCTCCAGGCCAGAATACTGGAGTGGGTAGCCTTTCCCTTCTCCAGGGGATTTTCCCAGCCCAGGGATCAAACCCAGGTCTCCCACGTTGCAGGCAGATTCTTTACCAGCTGAGTCACAAAGGAAGCAGCAGTCTGTTTTCTGAATCCTTCTGAATCCATGGGTTTTGTTTTGTTTTCTAGATCCCACACAAAAGTGAAATCTTTTTGTACCTCTCTTTCTGACTTGTTTCACTTAGCATAATGCCCTCAAACTCCACCCATGTTTTCACAAATGGCAAGATCTCATTCTTTTTTTAAGGCTGAGCAGTATTCAATTGTATATACTTTCCACATTTTCCTTATCCGCTTATCCAATGTTGGTATCTTTTACATTAAATACAAAAATAAGTTTCTACTGTACCTTCTTTTGACTATGGGCTTGTAGATGAGAAATGTTTATGATTCTGTTTCTGTGGCATACTATCATTGGGCTAATTCTTTCATCTCTTTGCCTGTCATTTTCCTTAGCACATAATTGAAATACTAAAATAATGATTAAAGTGGCAACGAAAACAATGTTAACAATATCTCAAAAACTTGTGAAATAAAATATGTTCATGTACAGTCACTTAATAATTTGGTTGGTGTATAGGAAATATTATATGGAGTGAAATTTAGGTACTTTATTTCTGATAATAAACAGAGATTTAATGCGAAGTATATTGTTTCTGTCTGGTTCTCTGCCAACACTTGGGCCTTATCTTTGAGCTGTTTTTATTAAAATATAAAATTAACCAAACTAATTGTTTATCTGGGCATCCATAATATTTTAGAAACTTTTCATTGTTGGGAGTTAAAAGTGAAAAAAATGTTATTTTTAATAAGTTCTCCATAAAGACTGGATTTTTCCTTCACTGTCCACATATGTCCAGTGCTGGAATTCATAGGATATGAATATAATATGACCTGATATCTGTTTCAGTATCTTTATGCAAGATTTTCACATGGTAATGAGTTTAACTAAATTTTTAAAATGCAGATATTTTGACCATGACTGATTAGAAGCACTTTTCTTTATATTCTGAGTTACACTGATACCACACTTTATACCATACTTTATCTCATGTTAGGTGGCATTAGAGTAGCTGTGGGCTATGTTATCATCCAGCTAAGGGGAAATTAAATTGAGAATGTATTTAATTTGTATTTAACTAAAATATAGTTATGTGACTTACCATCATGTCTGAATATAATTTAGTTAGTTCTGGCTTTCCATTATGGGATGAGCTTCCGGGAATACTACTAAAACACACTTTGCTGACTCACCTGACATTACAGCACAAATGTGCAGTGATGGATGTCATATCCTCATCTGAATGTATCTTCTGAATCCCTGAAAAGTATGTGGACACTAGGGAAGAAAGCAAATTTGAAATGTGTGGACCCAAACCTGGTCTATAAAATGTTAAATTATTCACAACATTATAATGCAAAATGTTAAATGAAAAATTCAGTTCTGGTTAATTCCTGGTTAAATAGAGACTCTCTCTTGCCAGTAATATACCAATTATTCATTGTTAAAATAAATCTATTGAATGATATAATATAGAACTGATAGATTGATGATTGATTGATAATTTGATATAAATTACATGTGATTCAATGTTTTAGTGCCCTGAATTTTTAAAGTAAAAACCTATAGTAGTGTCACATGCAGCAAAAGCTTTGTGTTCGAAATTTCATGTTTCATGCATCTCTAATGTCAATAAATTTTAAAAACAGATAAAAAACACTAAAGGGTAGAATTGGTTAGGTCTATAAATAATATTTAAAATGCATTATCTGAATGGTTGTACTAAGTTGCTTCAGTTGCGTCCTACTCTTTGCGACCCTATGGACTATAGCCTGCCAGGCTCCTCTGTCCATGGGATTCTCTAGGCAAGAATACGGAAGTGGGTTGCCATGTCTTCCTCCAGGGGATCTTCCTGACCCAGGGGCCCAACCCGCAGCTCTTGCTGCTCCTGCATTGAAGATGGATTCTTTCTTTTTCTTTTTATTTTTTTGTTTGTTTTGCTTTACAATACTGTATTCGTTTTGCCATACATTGACATGGATCAGCCACGAGNCGGAAGTGGGTTGCCATGTCTTCCTCCAGGGGATCTTCCTGACCCAGGGGCCCAACCCGCAGCTCTTGCTGCTCCTGCATTGAAGATGGATTCTTTCTTTTTCTTTTTATTTTTTTGTTTGTTTTGCTTTACAATACTGTATTCGTTTTGCCATACATTGACATGGATCAGCCACGAGTGTATATGAGCTCCCAATCCCGACTCCCTCTTCCCCCTCCCACCCCGCACCATGCTGAGCCACTGGGGAAACCACACAAATGATCAATAAGCAGATGAAAATATACAACATCATTAATCATCAGGAAAATGTAAATCAAAACTATGATGAGATCAAACTGCAATGTTGGTAATAGAAAAGGCAGATATTCACATGTTTAAGGATGTAGAGAAATCAGAACATTCATACACTTTGTGGGAACATAAAATGATACATCAGCTTTGGGAAATAGTCTGAAAGTTTCTTTAAAATGTTACACGTATAATTATCTTATGTTCCAGCAATTTCATTCCATGAGAAATTAAAACACATATCTACACACAAACTTGTATATGAATGTTACTATCATCAGCTCAATAAAAAAGTGGTACCAGGAAAAAAATTCCAAATGTTTGCAAATGAAAAAAAAAAANATCCCGACTCCCTCTTCCCCCTCCCACCCCGCACCATGCTGAGCCACTGGGGAAACCACACAAATGATCAATAAGCAGATGAAAATATACAACATCATTAATCATCAAGAAAATGTAAATCAAAACTATGATGAGATAAAACTGCAATGTTGGTAATAGAAAAGGCAGATATTCACATGTTTAAGGATGTAGAGAAATCAGAACATTCATACACTTTGTGGGAACATAAAATGATACATCAGCTTTGGGAAATAGTCTGAAAGTTTCTTTAAAATGTTACACGTATAATTATCTTATGTTCCAGCAATTTCATTCCATGAGAAATTAAAACACATATCTACACACAAACTTGTATATGAATGTTACTATCATCAGCTCAATAAAAAAGTGGTACCAGGAAAAAAATTCCAAATGTTTGCAAATGAAAAAAAAAAAGAAGAGATTTCACTTGGATGTTAGACAAAACATCACATCAAATGAAAATAAATACATATTCAGGTTATGAAATTTTAAAGGATACAGCTCAAACTGCATATTTAGGGAAATTAGTATCTTAAAAAATTTAAAGATTATAGTAGATAAAAAGAATGTTAAAGGAAACCAAGGACCTGAGTTCCACACACTTACATATGTTCCAACATTTCTAGGCATTTGCCCAAGAAAATTGAAAATACATATCCACACAAGTGCAGACACATGATTGTTCATAATACCATTAGCTATAATAGCCCAAACCAGCAACAATCCAAACATACTCTAGCTGATTCATGGACACATACATTAGGGTGTATATACAGACTATAGATTCTCATCAATAAAAATAAACCAAATATTGATTTTTGGCTCAGATGGTAAAGAATCCACCTGCAATGCAGGAGACCTGGGTTCCATCTCTGGGTGGGGAGGATCCCCTGGTTAAGGAAATGGCAACCCACTCCAGTATTCTGGCCTGGAGAATTCCATGGACTATATAGTCCATGGGGTCACAAAGACTGAGCAACATTCAGTTAAAAACACTGATACATGCAACAGCATGGATGAATCTCTTTAACAATGTTCTCAGCAAAAGAAGCTGTAAAAGACTGCTTAGCTTCTCAGTCATGTCTGACTCTTTGTGACAGACACATCATGCTTTAGACCACTAGGCTTCTCTGTTCATGGGATTTCAAGAATAATGGAGTAGTCACCGTTTCTTTCTCCAGGGGATTTTCCTGACCCAGGGATTGAACCTGTGTCTCCTGAATTGCAGGTGAATTCTTCACCTGCTAAGCCATCCGGGAGGCCCAATAGTTCTATTCATATGGCAGTCTAACATGCATATGTTTAGGGGCAGAAAATAGATTACAGTTATTAAAAGCCAAGACCTGAGTGGGTCAGGGAACTGCCTGCAAAGATACTGAGAAAACTTTTTGAGTAACTGAAAATGTCTTGAATATTACATTATGCATATGTTTGCCAAATTCTTTGGACTATGCATTGGGAATGTAGGAATGCTATTGCATGAAAATTTTTACCTGAATAAAGTTGTTTAAAACCTTTCTATTGAAAAAATAGAGATTGGGGAGAAAAAAAATTTTGAATTACCCTCTATGCAAATACCAGCCATATGATGTAAGGAATGTAACTTACAGTATATGAAATCAGTCTATGTTTATAAATTGCAAGTCTTCATATTTACCTCCTCATTTTGAGGAAAGAACGATTGAAATTATGTATGTGAAAGTACTCTCTAGAAACTGTTCCATTAATATCTCCATAGCACAGTTTTCCCATCTGAGTTATATGCCTTTTGCAATGCTTGTACCTTTAAAGGCTTTGAAGTAATAATGCAGCTACATACCACATACTGTATTTCCACTTCCGGCCATTTACTTTGCATAGATCCAGATCTTTCCTCTGCTTAGCTGGCTTTGATATGAATGCCTACACATAGGAACTACTGCAGTTAATTTCAGTCCCCAACAGTTCACATTCAGGACTGTTTAAACAGTCTTGAATCCACAGTCTCCATTAGCAATGACAGGTGACACCTCAACGTGCCTTGGGCAATTCCCTCGAAAGGTCGGCTATAAACACATTTGTTCCTACACTTTTTCTCTCTCCCTTCTCCTAGCACCAAGCCCAATTACCTCTGTTTTGTAAGTCAGTGTCTTCATCTGTACCACACAGCTGAAAGAACAATATACTTAGGTGACAGTTTTTAGCTGGAAGCAAATCTGATTAATGAGGCAAGGCTGAAATTAACTTTTCCTCATGTCACACACATTTCCCAAGTCATGTAAAATCCCCCTTGTTACACTACCCATTAACATCATCACCACCAATAACCACATTGAAATATAATATACTTTTTACCAAAATAGGCATCTATCCATATCCTATTATCCCTGTAAATAAAATGTGACATGATTTGATATTAACATAGATAAATTTGTCCACTTAGAGAGCTCTTTCAATACAGTATTTCCTGATGGCATGTCTCATATACATATACACAGATAGGCGTATTATGTTAAAATAGTTATAGGTACAACTTGACAAAAATGGAATACAGCGTAAGGCAGAAATCTTTGACAGGTAATTATGGTGAATGGCAGTAATGCCATATACATTTAAAAATAATCAACCATGTAACCAAAGGCAGAATGCTGTTCCCATTCAAAATTAATTTTGCAAAGGAACTCTGTTCTGCCTTCTGAAATTGTTTTTAGAGTTGAATAATAAAAATGGCAAGTGCTCCAATTCCTTTCCTTTGCCTGTCTATACTTTTAAAAAATCCATTTGGCTAAGACCCACAGAGCTTAACAGTAAATGTTGCATATTATCATTGTAATTGGAAATAAATAAATTAGAAATCTGCTAATAGAAGATGTGTTTATGAATAGAGTTAGTTGTCCAGAAAATAATTGGAATTTTTTAAAAGGTTAAAAATATAATTACTAATTTTCTTATTACCTAATGAAACCCATGTTATTTTTTAAGATATTTTTTCTATATAAAAATTGTCAACATGAATTTCAGTTTGCAACCTAGAAGCAACTATATAAATTTAATGTGCAGGAATCTCTAGATTATCTGATCTGTAGTAATATATGGACAAATAGTATTTATTTTTATGAGGTTTTTTAAATGTTGAATGAACTTTTACGTATAAATCACCTAAGATATTATCTTGTGTATTATTAGTGCTCAATAGGTATTACCTGTTAATTATCACTGTTGTTATTAATATTCCAGGTCTGCCTTGTGAGGTAATGGTGTCATGCTTTCTAGCCTGGTTTACAGAGCGTGCAGTATTATGATCTGTTTTTAGTTTTGCCACCGAGTAATGTCTGGCCTTGAGCAAGTTAGCAGGTCTCTCTGGATGTATTTTACTTTCCTTTTTAATGGAGAATCTTAGTGTAGATAAAGATCATATCCATTTTCAGATACTATAACTAAGTCAGCGCCTGATTTACATCAAAATGTTCCCAGAACCAAAAATACATTTCTGCTTCTAACAGTACTCTTGATGATCTTGTACAAAAGGTATTGAGTATTTCTTTTATTTCAAATGTTATAAATGAACAATGCCTTTGATATTCGGTGTTCCCATGTCCTCCAAGGAGAAGGTAATGGCACCCCACTCTAGTACTCTTGCCTGGAAAATCCCATGGACAGAGGAGCCTGGTGGGCTGCCATCCATGGGGTTGTTAAGAGTCGGACATGACTGAGCGACTTCACTTTCACTTTTCACTTTCATGCACTGGAGAAGGAAATGGCAACCCACTCCAGTGTTCTTGCCTAGAGAATCCCAGGAACGGGGGAGCCTGGTGGGCTGCCGTCCATGGGGTCGCACAGAGTCAGACACCAATGAAGCGACTTAGCAGCAACATGTCCTCCAAGTCACACGGTGCATCCCTCGTCAGCAGATGGCCAGCCTCATTATTTATTCTCTCCGTGTGAAACTAAGCCGAATAGATAGTGTGTGCCACCTGCATGCCAGGCAAATGTTAAGTATCAGTCCTATTTGGAATATGTGTAAACTGAGGCTTATAGAGATTGAGTGAGTTGCCTGAGCACTAACAGTCGAGTATCAGTATCAATAGTACCATTCTCTTTGTAAATGTTACTTTAACTCATCAAAAAAAAANAATAGATAGTGTGTGCCACCTGCATGCCAGGCAAATGTTAAGTATCAGTCCTATTTGGAATATGTGTAAACTGAGGCTTATAGAGATTGAGTGAGTTGCCTGAGCACTAACAGTCGAGTATCAGTATCAATAGTACCATTCTCTTTGTAAATGTTACTTTAACTCATCAAAAAAAAAAATGCATTAGAAGTGTAAACAAAGTTAATGTTCAAACCTTCACACTCCTACCTTCTCTCTTTAAATTCTACTCTCCCAGGCTTCCATTTTATTTAAAAACAATAACAAATATAGATATGTGAAAGATAAATTTAGATCTATACCTATATAATCTTTATCTATCTACATGTCTTTGTTGTTATTGTTTTTAAATAAGCATAAAGGGTAAGAGGGATACAGCAGGCTAAGTGGTCCCCCTGGCCTCCTATTTGTCGAATGTATTTCCAAGTGTACATAGTGCTATTTATTATACTATCGGGTTGTTTGTGTTCACAACAGTCAATAGTACCGGTAAGCTCCACAGAGCAACTGTACCCTCATGACTAGCATCGTTCCACAAAGCAAATTCTTAGAGATGGCTTGGGAAATTACAAGGAGATAATCCCTATTAAAGACTCCCTGTCTGACTCATTTAGTGCAGTGGACTGACTGTAAGTAGCATAAAATGTTAGGCATTATCAAATTTACCAAAATTTAATTTATAAAATATATCAATTTTGTCTTTTATAATTACACAATTCATAATTAAGCTTATTTTCATTATAAACCATACAATTTTGGTCACATTTAAGTTAGTAAAGTTCTTTCTTTGACTCCATTAGCTATAGCTCTTGTCTTGACATTAAGACAAGGGCAGACAAAGATCCTGACTCGAGTCTTTGCCTTGTTTTCAGCAAACAGTGTAGCTGGATTCCAGTTGGGATCCCAATACACAGGGATTGGAACCAGTCCATTAAGCAGTCAGTTGATTAACCAGTATTATTAATCAATCGTAGATTCTCCCGATAGTAGTTTAATTCAACCACTAAATCACAGCCGTTTTTTAAAAGCCTATAACAGGAGGCACTGCTGAAAAGGAAGGTCTATCTAGTATGCTGCCAATTATACAAACGTAGTTTGGCATAATTAACTCCTAGTGATTGAGGGTGTGATCAGTTGGCATGGAATGAAAGACACAGGCGTGATATCAGACAGACGTGAGTTCGGCCCTCATAACTTTGACTTTTCAGGCTAGTTCACATACTCTGTCAGTCTTTCTTACTTTAATCATCAAAAGGGACAAAAGGATTTACCTTTCCTGCTTTCCTTAACAAATACAGATATTTGTATAAAATCATAGCACAGTAATATATGTATTAGGTGTTTAATACTTAACGGCTGCTGTATTTTATTGCTGTTATTGTTAAATATAAACAACATTAAATAATACATAGGTTGTTACTAGATATTCCATCTGATATTTAAATTGTAATTGAGTCAAGAAATGTGTAGTCTATAGCTGCTTTAACGAGACATATAGGGAGAGAGTTTTGTGACTATGAGATGAAATTACAACTCCTCTGGAATAAATAAAACCTTGATATAGTTAATGAGTGACCCACTGTGATAGTAAGACTCAAATTTCTTTTAGAATTGAGAGAGAAACACTGGGAGAGAGTGGGTGGGTGTGACTGGGAGAAAGTACTGGGGATGAACCAACCGAGAGAAAGATAAAAATGTATTAATTGCAGTTTCTGAATAGTTGCATTTAAAGAATATAGTGCTAAACATAATTAAATATTTTGTCTCAAGGTATGAAACCTTCAATCCATTTATTTCTCCTAAGTCCCCTGCTTGTGTGTTATGTTAAAAGTAATATTAACAATAATTTTCAAAAACACTGTCACCACATTATTCTCAAATTAGTGCTCAGTGGAATGTGACAGTCAATGACCTAAAGTAATTAGACCTCCTATGTGGTCTTAAATATCTTAGAGGTGTGCAAAGCCATGGACCATGTGGAAGCCGTCTGTAAACACTGAGAATAAAAAGGCAGACTGGGGAGAGATGCTAATATCTCTTTGGTACTTTCTTCTGACTTTTTATGTTTTGTTTCATTACATTCTCAAAACTATGCAAAGGTTATTTATTACTACTGTTAATACATGTGAAAGTGAAAATGAAGTCACTCAGTCATGTCCAACTTTTTGCGACCCCATGGACTGTAGTCTGCCAGGCTCCTCTGTCCATGGGATTTTCCAGGCAATAGTACTGGAGTGGATTGCCATTTGCTTCTCCAGGGGATCTTCCCAACCCAGGGACTGAATCTGGGTCTCCTGCATTGTAGACAGATGCTTTACCATCTGAGCTACCAGGGAAGTCCTAATAATAGAGCCTAAGAATTGAAGAGGTAGGGAATGGCAGTACCATGGCAGATACAAGTCTCTGGGACCCCCTTTCTTTTTCCTCTGTGGTCTTCACTCTACCAGAGCTGTTGAGTGAGAACATCAATGTGATGAATAAAACAGGAAACAGAGTATCTAGTGTGCTAAGTTGGGGAAAACTTCCTGAAAAAGAACACTGTGACCTTGGATGGATGGCAAGTGGTGGCAGGCATTCTAGTTTCTGCTGATTTTTGTGAAATGAAAACAAGCAGATGGAAGTGAATGCGTTTTTAAAGCTCTGCGTGTGTGTTCAGTTGCTTCAGTCATAACCAACTCTTTACAGCCCTATGGACTGTAGCTCACGAGGCTCCTCTGTCCATGGATTTCTCCAGGCAAGAATACTGGAGTGGGTTGCTGTGCAATCCTCCTGGGGATCTTCCCAACCCAGGAATCCAACCTGCATCTCTTGTCTCCTGCTTTGGCAGGCATGTTCCCTACCACTAGCACCATCTGAGAAGCCACAAAGCATCCTAAAAAACCTGAAAACATTTTCAGAACTGAAGTAGTTTGGTGAGCTGGAATTCGTGGTTAAGTCTTCTATAATACTAATCACCTAGATCAACATTTCCCAGAATTTGTTCCATCATTTATTCCAGGAACCACAGATCAATTTTTGTTGGTAAAGTGTTAAAATGGTTTTCCTTTTTATACTACATACGATTCATATTGGCATATTAAAGTCTTTGTGATTTCTGCAATAAAATAGAAAACAATTTCCATTCAGTATTTTAGATGAATGATTAATAATTTTATTCAATAGCAATAAAAATATTGTATGGAAATCGTAGATTCAGATCTCAGCTCTACCATTTACTAGTTATGTTACTTCGGGCAATTCTTTGAGTTGATATTTGCTCATCAGTCAATTGGTGATCCCACTGCAGGAGACTGTCAGTTCAGGGAAATATTGTATGTGCAGTATGTATTACACAGTAAGTATTCAATAAATATTAGATGTTCTTCTCACCTTCCTCTACAAAATCCATGTTTTTTCTCACCAGAGAGATAATTGCCTTGGAGCAAAAACATTGTCTATTAGACATATTTGCCTTATATGAAAAGAGTTTGTGTCAAAGTCTAGTTTTAGGAAGGAAGGATTGCTAAGCTCTTTCTGTCACATTGGCAGGCACCCATCCCATTCTTGGAAGCTACTAAGATAAAACACTGCAAGTCAATATTTCCATGTCACTTAAAAAAATTCCTTTTAATTGAGAAAAAAAAATCTCAGGATACAAAATTGCTGCTGTATTTCACCTCTCACACACCAGGAGAAGAAGATGTACCCTGGGCTCCCTCATCCCCAGTGGATCACTTCAGGTGTTTCCCTGTCCCTCTGCACTCATACCTTCTCTCTGCCCCTCTGTTTCCTGGGGTTTCTATTTGGAACTCTTTCATGTTTACTCAGTAACTTGGATTATCTCTTTTACTTATTCTGGAATTTGTCAACATGAAAAGGAGTGAGGGATGATCTTTCCCTTCTTGTAAACACTTCATTATTTGCCTTTGGTATTTGAAGACAACAAAACAAAACAAAGCATATTCTTACAAAGTGTCTCCTCAGTAATTACGGCTGGTGTTGTCAGTTCCAGACAGTCCTCCTGCCAGCATCTGAAATGTCTAGCAGAGAAAGACAAAAAAACAGAGTTAGCCATTTTTATTCTTTGCAAACTGATAGCCTAAAATCCAACCCACTCCAATACTCTTGCCTGGAAAATCCCATGGGTGGAGGAGCCTGGTGGGCTACAGTTCACAGGATCACTAAGAGTCAGACACGACTGAGCAACTTCACTTGGACTTTTCACTTTCATGCATTGGAGAAGGAAATGGCAACCCACTCCAGTGTTCTTGCCTGGAGAATCTCAGGGATGGGGGAGCCTGGTGGGCTGCCATCTATGGGGTCTCACAGAGTCAGACATGACTGAAGTGACTTAGCAGCAGCAGCAGCAGCCTCAAATCAACTCAGCTGTCCTTGCTCTCTGGCAATCTCCCAAGCCAAATGTGCCTCTCCTGTTTGGGGGTGCTACTTTTCTTGAAAACATGTTTGGACAGGGGACTGACAAGGAACCAGCAACAGAACTGAGCCAGCCATTTTCCTAAGACATCACCTGACCTTCAAAATGCTGATTTTCTTTAATCCTATATACATTACCATTGTCCTCGTTGCCTTTGCCTGGAATTTCCCGGAAAGTATTTGTTTTGCATTTATCTCCTTAACCTTTATGTTTGCCTTGACATAATTTAATGAACATATTTAATTTCATAGATTTTTTTATCCTCTTAGTTAAATGATATTAGGTAAAGAGGAGTTTCTTAGAATTTCCTCTTTTCTGTTGTTATCACTGTTTACACGTATGAAGAAAGAGCGTAAATGAAAAAAAAAAAAAAGAAAAATCCCTTTGGTAGGTAGATTAAACTTACTATCTCGACTGCCTTTTGCTTACTTCATGACCTTGAACAAATAGAACATGTTTTTGTACCTTAGTTTCTCTCACCAGTAAGAAAGAAAAAGTAATATACATCTTTATTTTAAGAAAAACATAATAGACATTTTAGGAACTTCCCATTGAGACAGGATGGCATAGGCCTACATCTTTCTGTTCTTTGCTAAGCACTATATAAACCCTGGAAATAACACAGACAACAGTAAAGGAGAACTCTGTAAATGTGGTAAGAGGGAACTGAGCTGATTTAGGAGCCCAGGACTGAAAGAATAGGCATTTTAATATCCCCCCCACCCAACAGATGAAGACTACTAAACTCTGAGATTTTCTTATCTCCAGGCAAGCCATAGAACGTGTCCCTGGTAGGTTCATTCCTCCCCTGAGTGTAGCAGACATCAGAAGAGCTCAACACAAACATGACCAAAATTAAGTGTCGGGGAAAAGCACTCTCTTTTGCTAGAGGGCCGGAGATTCCCCTTTCCCACCGAGAAATGCTGAGACCTGAAAGCAGAAGAGGAAGAAGGGATCCAGTTACAATACAACAGGAAATTCCATTCCGGAGTCTTTTCTCACAGTCCTGAGACTGTCTTTTCTTTTCTTCAATCCTGACCCTCAATCCCATTTAGAGACACTGGAAGTGGGGCACAACCAGTGGATGGATACAGCCACAATGAGCAGCTAGAAACAGAAAAAATCATCTCTCTTCAGAGGTACTGAAGTATCTGGATAGAACAGGCAGCCAGCAGTAGCAAGCTTCTGTTTTAGAGACAGTCTTTAACTCAGGAGGCCTGAGACTCCCTCTTTTCCAGAGACAACCAGACAGCTGAGGAAGGTTGGGGAGACTGCTCAGGTGATCCCACCACCTCACTCCTCCATGAGAAGAAAAGCAGCAGCCCAGTATGGGGAAATCCCCGTCTGTGTTCATTTTGGGATCCATGCTGGTACCTAGTAAACTGAAAATAAAACAAAAACAAGAAACCAACCAACCAAACAAGACTGAGGAAGTTAGAGTGCCATTGGAGCCGCAGTCTACAAATGTAGGCCAAGGCTTGCATGATAAACCTAAACACAGTGACTATTTGCTAGAGTTAAATAGGCAGTAAGTTGCTAAACCTAATAGACACTATATTGAGAATACTATAGAAAATCACCCATTTTAGCAGGAACCAAGAAAATATTTTAAATGAGAAATGATAGTAAATTAATGCTAGTGCCATGATTAATCCAATGTTAGAAATATCCAACAAGCTTCCTCTACAAAAGTGTAACAGTAAGGAATTACAAATTTCTAAAGCAAATTAAAAAATATAAAAATTGTGGCCAAGGAATAAGAATTATACTAAAATGAAATTAAATTATAGAAATGAAAAATACAGTAATAGAAATAATAAGAAAAGCATTCACCAAATGGTGGCAATAGTATGACATATAAACAAATCAGCAAATTAGAAAGCAGATCAATACAATTTACCCAATTTGAAACAACAGAGAGAAAATATACTGAAAAAAATTGAGAGAGACTCAGGGGCCTATTGGAGAAGTCAGTGGCACCCCACTCCAGTATTGTTGCCTGGAAAATCCCATGGATAGAGAAGCCTGGTAGGCTGCAGTCCATGGGGTCACTAAGAGTCGGACACTACTGAGTGACTTCACTTTCACTTTTCACTTTCATGCATTGGAGAAGGAAATGGTGACCCACTCCAGTGTCTTGCCTGGAGAATCCTAGGGACGGGGGAGCCTGATAGGCTGCCATCTCTGGGGTCGCACAGAGTCGGACACAACTGAAGCAACTTAGTAGCAGCAGCAGCAGCAGCAGGGGCCTATAGAACAAAAGCAGAAAAAGTCTAATGTTCCTATTATCGGAGTATCAAAAGGAGAGGAGAAAGAGTGGTACTGAAATAATATTTGAAGAAATAATGGCTGGCAGCTTCCCACATTTGTTGAAGAAACCAACATTTAGGTCCAGGAAGCTAAGCAAACCCAGATAAGATAAACACAAAGAAACCTACACCAACAACAGTAAGTGAACTTTTGAAAGCCAAAGACAATGGAAACACTTTAAAGGCAGAAAAGAGAAACAGTGTGTTACCCAATAGAAACACCATTTCAAATGCCTGTGGAATTCTCATTTGAAACCTTGGCCTCCAAAAGAAAGTGGCAAAATATTCCTTCAAGTGGAAAAAGAAAAAAGAATTCATTAATGACAAAATTCTATTTCTGATAAAACTACTTTTCAGGAATGAATGAGACATAAAGAAATTCTCAGTTGGAGAAACTGAACATAATTTATTGCTAGCAGACCTACCTTTATAGATTGGCTGATAAAGCTTTTCAGACAGAAAGGAAATAGAAAAGAAAGAATCATGGAGCATAAGATAGGAGGAAAAAGAAAAACAATGGAAAGTACAGAAGCCTGGGTCACAATGTACATGGTCCTTTCCTCACGAGTTTTATAAATCACATTTGATGATCAAAGCAGAATTTACTATATCATCTAATATTCAAGACATAGCTATTTAGAAGTGAGGAAGGTAAAGGGACCTAAGTGAAACAGATTTTCGTACTTGACTTGAAGAGGTAAATAGGTGTTGATACTCGCAGATTGTGATGTTACATCTGTATAATTGTAGCATAAGAGCACCCATATGAAAACTATACAGAGATGTACTCATGAGCACTATATAAAGCAATATGGAAATATGTATGATGAAGCAACACATGAGAAAGCAAGAAAAAAGACAGATGGGAACCAGAAGAAGCAAACAGAACCATTAATAAAATAGCCAATATGATTCTAACATACCAGTAATTATCTTTAACAGAAATACACAAATTGAAAGAGAGAATGATAGAGTAGTTAAAAGATATGACCCAACTATTGCCTGTAAGAAACTGACTCAAATGATACATATAGATTAGAAGTAAATGGGGGGAAAAAGGTTAACATGCATGTAAGATTTTTCAAGTGGGAATTGCTTTAATAGTAATATGCAATAAAGTAGAGTTCAAAAAGAATACATTTGAATCAGCTCTAATGAGGTGGATGAAACTGGAGCCGATTATACAAAGTGAAGTAAGCCAGAAAGAAAAACACCAATACAGTATACTAACGCATAAATATGGAATTTAGAAAGATGGTAATAATAACCCTGTATGTGAGACAGCAAAAGAGACACAGATGTATAGAACAGTGTTTTGGACTCTATGGGAGAGGGAGAGGGTGGGATGGTTTTGGAGAATGGCATTGAAACATGTATAATATCATATAAGAAATGAATCGCCAGTCTGGGTTTGATGCAGGATACAGGATGCTTGGGGCTGGTGCACTAGGATGACCCAAAAGGATGGTACGGGAGGGAGGTGGGAGGGGGTTCAAGATGGGGAACACATGTACACCAGTGGCGGATTCATGTTGAGGTATGGCAAAACCAATACAATATTGTAATTAGCCCCCAATTAAATAAATTTAAATTAAAAAAAATAAAGTAGAATTCAGAGCAAAGAAAATTACTACAAAGAGGAGCATTATATAATGATTAAAAGAATACTCACCAGAAAGACAGCAATCCTAAATGGGTCTGCACCNAGTCCATGGGGTCACTAAGAGTCGGACACTACTGAGTGACTTCACTTTCACTTTTCACTTTCATGCATTGGAGAAGGAAATGGTGACCCACTCCAGTGTCTTGCCTGGAGAATCCTAGGGACGGGGGAGCCTGATAGGCTGCCATCTCTGGGGTCGCACAGAGTCGGACACAACTGAAGCAACTTAGTAGCAGCAGCAGCAGCAGCAGGGGCCTATAGAACAAAAGCAGAAAAAGTCTAATGTTCCTATTATCGGAGTATCAAAAGGAGAGGAGAAAGAGTGGTACTGAAATAATATTTGAAGAAATAATGGCTGGCAGCTTCCCACATTTGTTGAAGAAACCAACATTTAGGTCCAGGAAGCTAAGCAAACCCAGATAAGATAAACACAAAGAAACCTACACCAACAACAGTAAGTGAACTTTTGAAAGCCAAAGACAATGGAAACACTTTAAAGGCAGAAAAGAGAAACAGTGTGTTACCCAATAGAAACACCATTTCAAATGCCTGTGGAATTCTCATTTGAAACCTTGGCCTCCAAAAGAAAGTGGCAAAATATTCCTTCAAGTGGAAAAAGAAAAAAGAATTCATTAATGACAAAATTCTATTTCTGATAAAACTACTTTTCAGGAATGAATGAGACATAAAGAAATTCTCAGTTGGAGAAACTGAACATAATTTATTGCTAGCAGACCTACCTTTATAGATTGGCTGATAAAGCTTTTCAGACAGAAAGGAAATAGAAAAGAAAGAATCATGGAGCATAAGATAGGAGGAAAAAGAAAAACAATGGAAAGTACAGAAGCCTGGGTCACAATGTACATGGTCCTTTCCTCACGAGTTTTATAAATCACATTTGATGATCAAAGCAGAATTTACTATATCATCTAATATTCAAGACATAGCTATTTAGAAGTGAGGAAGGTAAAGGGACCTAAGTGAAACAGATTTTCGTACTTGACTTGAAGAGGTAAATAGGTGTTGATACTCGCAGATTGTGATGTTACATCTGTATAATTGTAGCATAAGAGCACCCATATGAAAACTATACAGAGATGTACTCATGAGCACTATATAAAGCAATATGGAAATATGTATGATGAAGCAACACATGAGAAAGCAAGAAAAAAGACAGATGGGAACCAGAAGAAGCAAACAGAACCATTAATAAAATAGCCAATATGATTCTAACATACCAGTAATTATCTTTAACAGAAATACACAAATTGAAAGAGAGAATGATAGAGTAGTTAAAAGATATGACCCAACTATTGCCTGTAAGAAACTGACTCAAATGATACATATAGATTAGAAGTAAATGGGGGGAAAAAGGTTAACATGCATGTAAGATTTTTCAAGTGGGAATTGCTTTAATAGTAATATGCAATAAAGTAGAGTTCAAAAAGAATACATTTGAATCAGCTCTAATGAGGTGGATGAAACTGGAGCCGATTATACAAAGTGAAGTAAGCCAGAAAGAAAAACACCAATACAGTATACTAACGCATAAATATGGAATTTAGAAAGATGGTAATAATAACCCTGTATGTGAGACAGCAAAAGAGACACAGATGTATAGAACAGTGTTTTGGACTCTATGGGAGAGGGAGAGGGTGGGATGGTTTTGGAGAATGGCATTGAAACATGTATAATATCATATAAGAAATGAATCGCCAGTCTGGGTTTGATGCAGGATACAGGATGCTTGGGGCTGGTGCACTAGGATGACCCAAAAGGATGGTACGGGAGGGAGGTGGGAGGGGGTTCAAGATGGGGAACACATGTACACCAGTGGCGGATTCATGTTGAGGTATGGCAAAACCAATACAATATTGTAATTAGCCCCCAATTAAATAAATTTAAATTAAAAAAAATAAAGTAGAATTCAGAGCAAAGAAAATTACTACAAAGAGGAGCATTATATAATGATTAAAAGAATACTCACCAGAAAGACAGCAATCCTAAATGGGTCTGCACCAAACAACTGAACCTCAAAATGCATGAAGAAGTAATGGAAAAAACTTCAAAAAGAAATAAGCAAATCAACAATCTATGGTTGCAGGCTTCAGTGTACCACTTTATCATAGGAACTGACAGAAGTACGAGACAGAACATCAGTGAGAATATTAAATCTCTAAGCAATGCAATTAACTAATAGGATCTAATTGACATGTATAAAACATGCTACCCATAGACAGCAGAATCACTCTACCCTATATTAACACTTACTATACATCTATAGTTGGAGAAGGCGATAGCACCCCACTCCAGTCCTCTTGCCTGGCAAATTCCATGGACAGAGGAGCCTGGAAGGCTGCAGTCCATGGGGTCGCAAAGAGTCAGACATGACTGAGCGACTTCGCTTTCACTTTTCGCTTTCATGCATTGGAGAAGGAAATGGAAACCCACTCCAGTGTTCTTGAATGGAGAATCCCAGGGATGAGGGAGCCTGGTGGGCTGCCATCTACGGGGTCACACAGAATTGGGCACGACTGAAGTGATTTAGCAGCATACATTTATAGTAATCTGTATAGAAGTGGTGGACCATATAGGCCAATAGAATAGGGAACCTAGAAATAAAATCATGCAAACACACTTAACTGATTTTTGATAGAAGTGTGAAACCAATACAATGGAGAAATGATAGTCTTCAACAAATGGAGCTAGAATATTTGGACATCCAGGGGCCAAAAAAAAAAAAAAAAAAAAACGCTATACTTCACACTGTGTACAAAAGTCAATTCAAAATAAATCACACACTTAAATGTAAAATGTAAAACTACACTTTTTTTTTTTAGGAAGAAAATAGGAAAATATCCTCAGACTCATGTCTAGACAGAGTTCTTAGGCCTGATACCAAAAGCATGATCTGTGAGTTTATGTATTGGACCTCATCAAAATGTTTTAAAAATTACTTTGTGAAACCCACGTAAAAATGATGAAAGGAGAACCTACAACTGATAAAAAAAAATATTTGCAAATGACATATCTGACAAAGGACTATTATAAAACTCTCAAACCTTAACAAATCAAATTACATTTTTTTCCCTTTGGACAGACTTTTCACTGAAAAGAATATACAGAAAACAGATAATAACATGAAAAGTTGTTCAAGGTCCTTAGCCATCAGAGCAATACAAATTAACATCGTAATGACATCTACTATATATCCATGTTTCAAATAAAAATAGTGACATCATTAAATGCTGATGTGAATATGAAGAAACTGAATCATTCGGTAAATGTAAAATGTAAATTCAGGGAATGTAAAATGTAGAACTCTGGAACACATTTTGGTAATATCTTATGAAACTAAACATTCAATTGTCACATATTCCATCACTCCTTTGTATTTATCTTTTTAAAATGAAAATCTATTTACATACAGTCACACACAAAAATCACTGTGCATGGATGGTAATAGCAGATTTATTTGTGACAGCCAATACTGGAGTCAGAGTTAACGCCCTTCAGTATATGAATGGTTAAATAAACTGTGGTATATACATAGCGTGGAATAATACTCACCAATGGAAAAAAAACAGTGAACTACTTGATAATCACTGCACTTGACATGCATCTGGAAGGAATTATGCTGTATGAACAAAACAATCCCCAAAGAATTTCATTTATAAAGCTCGTTTGAAATGATACATTTTTGGAAATGGAGAACAAGTTAGTGATTGCCAGGAGATAATGGTCAGTGGTATGGGGATATAGTATAAAGTGAGAGTTTAGAGTTAATTTTTAGCTGCACGAGAGAATCAGCATCACTTTATGCTAGATGTGTATGTTTATGACTGTATATCATTGAAATCTCTCTCTTCCTCTGTTGTTCTTCTTTCAATAGCCATGCATGCATTAATTTATTCATTCAACAAACAAGTTCAGTTAGCATGATTTTATGAATCTTGCATTTCTTTAGACACAGTATTTACAGTGAAAAACTGAAAACACTCCTGGGAAAAAAATTAAAACTCATAGTAAAATATCTAATTATGAAGTAAATCTTTAAAGTAGTATTCTCTACTCATATAACTTTATTTCTGTGAAGAGTTACTTGTCACTTTCTCAGATCAGCGTTATGTACCAGAAATCATATAGAGTTGTTATATGACATTTTAGTGTTTGGCTATAGCACTTAAGCCATCATAAGAAATTTATGATTTACTCACCAGGGTAAAAAATAAAATAAAATAAAATTGGGAATTTAGGAAACAAATCATGTTACACATTATCTCTACTCAAATTCCAAATAAACTACCCTGCAGAATGTTTACCATGTGCAAACCTATTTTATTTTATTTTTTTAGTTTAATACTTTCATTTATATTGGAGTTTTTATTAGTAGTGGCAGTATATAATGAATTATCTTTTGAAAATATTGTTAGAAAAAGTGTGCCTTATCAATAATGTACTGTGAGAAATCCATTGTTCTGATTTAAATTCTAAAACTCATTTATTATTGACCAGTTTTGGAAAAATATCACATTATTTTTTACTTGAATTGTCAAGTGCTGCATGCAATATCAATCTTAGGTCTCTGAGCAGTCAAATGGCAGAACAAATGCTGGATCAGCAGTGGTTGTAAGTCACACATTAACGCGCACACACATGCGTACACACACACACACACACACACAGAGCACACACAGCACTCAAAATCTTGAATTTTAAGCATTACCACTTCAGTAATGATTTAACTTCATACATAGTTTTCTTACTTTCCATTAGTAAAATAATGGAAAGAGTCTAACTATAATGCTGTTTGAACATAAGTCTGTGCTAGTGAGGGCTTCTCAGTGGCACTAGTGATAAAGAACCCACCTGCCAATGCAGGAAATGTAAGAGATGTGGCTTCCATCCCTGGGTGGGGGGGATCCCCTGGAGGAGGGCATGGCAGCTCACTCCAGTATTCTTGCCTGGAGAATCCCATGGACAGAGGAGCATGGTGGGCTACAGTCCATAGGTCTGCAAAGAGTCAGGACATGGCTGAAATGGCAGCATGCATGCATGCAAAGTGCTCGTGAAACACAGGCAAACTCCCTATATGTTCCAGTTTTATCGCATTCCATTGAAATGATATAAAGTCTATTTGTAATGAAGGCATTGGTTTACTGCTTTGCTGGGCTAAAAGTTCACTGAATAAAGTTCTTTTCATCATTTGAAGAGAATCATTTGGAATAAGAGTATAGAAGTGATATGGCTCATAGACTAACAATATTTATCTGGCATTGATAGTTCAGTTTAGTCCAAAAAGGCGAGAGATAAAGGCAAATGGCTTAGTGTTTTTGGTATGTGATGGGTATGGGATAGTCAATAAATCCGTTTGTTGCAGTAATGCCTATACTTCAATATTCAAACTTTTCTTTTCTGGAATGTGAGTGCTAAGACCAGAACTAAGATTGTCAATTTATTATCTGTGTCTCTTTGTGAAATTAGTTTAGTGTTTTATGCCTCAGTTTTCTCATGTTCAAAATATAATTGTAAGAGATAATAATAATATCCATCTAAAGGGCTTCAGCAAACATTACATGTACTGCTCTGGATGCTGACCCAGCTTTCAATATATGTTAGTTCTTATTATTCTCTTTCCTACAAAGAAATAAATATTGGGCTCAAATTTTCAAACAGTATTTTAAAGCTCAGAAAGGCTAAATCATGTGTTGCAGCTCAAATAGAAAATAGCATAGCTAAGGTACAGACATGGGTACTTTGGGCTCCATCACTTTATCTCTTCCTACTATGGTCCTGCCTTCTCCGGGATTTTATTAGGTGGAAAAGAAATCTCACCTCACCTTCCATGTGTATTAACTGCTTGGAGTGATGCTGATTCTTCCACACAGCTAAATATAAACTTTGTTAACCAGCAACTGTCATTGGCATAACCACTGTGCTGTTTGTGCTAAGAATTTTCAATCTTCTTTCTGTGCTTTTATTATTATTGCAAATTCTGGATGGAGAAGGTGGTACTGGGATAACGGGATCATTTGGAGGAATTGCTTTAGGTGAGTTAGTTTGAAATAGAATACTTTGAAACCATGAGTCACTATAGTTATTGATGGGAAATGTTTTCTATATTCCAGGAAGGAAAGATAAGAAGTGAAGTGGCAAGTGGCCAAATATAAGCAGAGGATTAAGAAGTGCAAACTATTATCTATAAAATAAATAAACTATCTCTGAAATAAATAAAACAGGGGATATAGCCAATATTTTATAATGAGTACAATGGAATATAAACTTTAAAAATTGCCATTGAGTTATACACATGAAGTTCACACACATCAACTATACCTCAATGAAAAACAAGTAGAAAAAGAAATGAATTGATTACTCTTCATAGTTACTTCACCCTTACAATATCACTAGACTCAGTCTGGGCTCAGAAAGGATTCCAGTATTTCTTAGGATGAAACTATCTGAATCATCTGGATACTTGATGATTTGTATACGGATTCTCTGTTTTTCTTTTTTAATTGAAATATAGTTGACTTACAGTACTATGTTAGTTTTAGGTGTACAACATAGTTATTCAAAATATTTATATGTTATCCTCCATTTAAAGTTACTATAAAATATTGACTATATTCCTTGTGCTGTACACCATATATTTAGATTATATTTATCTTATTCATAGTAATTTGTACCTCATGATCCCCTCCCCCTATCTCGTTCCTCTAGGTTTTGATACTACTTGTTTGGGTGGAGCTTTGTTGTTGTTCAGTTGCTCAGTTGTGTCTGACTCTTTGTGATCCCATGGACTAGAGTATGCTAAGTTTCCCTGGCCTTAGAGCTTGTGCTGTTCATTTCTTGGAGCAGTCCAGGCTATCTGTATGAGGGTAGTTTGGAGAAAAAACTTTGATCTATGGATGATGTTGAACATAGCAGTGATATGCAGATGTTTAATACCAGCATGCTTAGCATTGGGGGTGGTACTCTCAATCCTTTGTTATTTATTAACACTTCTCTCTTTTGAATCAAGAGTTTGTTTTTCCCCTAATTTTATGAAATTTTCCTTTACATTCCATCATTATGATAGAGATCTTATTGAATAATTCCCATTTTCTAGAGCAACAAAAGTATTATTTCACACTACAGCATGTCTCTGATTGTTATAATTAATGATTAAATAATTTAATATAATGGTTAAATATAGCTCAGTTGGTAAAGAATCTGCCTGCAATGCAGGAGATCTGGGTTTGATTCCTGGGTCGGGAAGATCNCTGTATCCGTGTGGTGTTTCAGGGTTTAACATTTTTTAAAAGACACTCCCCTTGTAAATTACGATCTTATTTCTGGTAACTTCTATTCATCAATATATGGTTTCATCTACTCCTGTGAGAGGAGTTGAGTTCCCCACTTCTCAGAGGTATAGGCAAAGTCATATAATTTGCTTTTGAGCAATAGAATATAAGTACAAATGCATATAAGTACAAACGATATGCATCAGTTCCAGGCAGTAGCATTTAGTTGTTGATGCTCAGGTCTTCAAGCTATGCTTTCCCCTGGGGGAAAAATGTTTTTGAAACTGTGCATTTGAGTAGAGGCATCTAGAGATGCTGAGATAACATGTAGAGGATGGATGGACTGGAGAATCACCTGCACCAGACATGAATGTTGTCTAAGGATACCATTTAACATGACACTGATGCTTTTGGTGTTATTTGCTAACCCAATGTGGTGTAGGGTATCCTAATAAAGGTACTGAATCACTTTACTCTATTACAGGAATAAACAAACACCAGTATTATGCACATTTGACAAAAAAGTTGAACTACTAGTGCCGTATACTCTTTCCCTAGAAGCAAAGAGAAAATGGGTGAAAAGAAAAAAGAAATTTGAAAACAAATCTGCTGTGAACCTAAGGCAATTTTCTACTACTTGTAGGATGAAAACAAAGTATCTTCTGCATTGCCTAATTGTAAAGATATAACCATGTGATAATTACATATCAGTATNAGAAATTTGAAAACAAATCTGCTGTGAACTTAAGGCAATTTTCTACTACTTGTAGTATGAAAACAAAGTATCTTCTGCATTGCCTAATTGTAAAGATATAACCATGTGATAATTACATATCAGTATGCTGTCAGCTACCAGTGAAGACAACATCATATCTTCATAAATACTAATGACATTTTTGCAAAGGAAATTTTTAAAACAATTTAGACAAGATAGAAACACAATGATCAATGCATTAGCATTTCTATAGAGTGAGATGTTCTAGACTCTAAATACAATTAAAATCTAAATCATAGAATTTAGAATCAGAATAATAACAAAATAATAACAAGTTCACAATTGCATCTTCTTGACTTGCTTCTACTAATTCTCGTATTATTGTCATCACTGAGTATCTGATTTTTTTAGCTAGTTACATTTTATGTAAATTAATCTTCATCAAAATATAACCCAGATATTATTGCTCACAATTTTACTACTGAGAAACAGAAAATACAAACAATCTGCTCAGGGTCACAGAGTTTCTATGAGAGGAGATCCAAGTAAAAATTTCATTTGAGTAGGACTTCATGAAAAACCTTAGCTTGTATCTTAGCTTAGTGATGACTTACTGGATTATCTTAAGGACTTTTCTGTTATTGGTGTGTTTTACATATGAAATTAAAGATAATATGTCTCATAGTTTTCTGGGGAGTATGGAATGAAATAACTCATATGAAAACATCTAAACATTATAAGAACTCATACAAGACAATATAGTTTTCTTATTATTTTATAAACAATTATGGGGATACTATAAGTGTTATCAGAATCTGTGCCGATACTTGGTTCTGTTTACCATTTCTTGTAAAGAAGAGTGATTTAAAAAAAAAAGCCTCAAAACTGTCTTACATGTAATTATTTAGTTGGTAAGTGTAAGCGGTTGATTTAACTGTGTTGGTAATTCTTTTTTGAAGTGTATCCCTAGCAAATAGCAAATAACTGTATAGCCCATTGGAGCAATCAAAATTAAAAATACATACATAATGCTTAAATACTCAGAAATAGCTCACAGTTAAACATCATACTGCTTAAAATTTTAAAAGATGCAATTATCTTTTTTTGGCAATCTCTGAATATTCTCTGGATTGTTGGTGGCTATAAAATGGTTTCAAACAGTAGTTTTTAAAAAGTTCTGTTGTATACCTGTGGTGGATTCATGTCAATGTATGGCAAAACCAATACAGTATTGTAAAGTAAAAAAAAAAAGAAAAAGAAAACTCCTTATAAAGAATTTCAAAAAAAGAAAAAAAGGTTCTGATAAGTTGAACNCAATTATCTTTTTTTTGGCAGTCTCTGAATATTCTCTGGATTGTTGGTGGCTATAAAATGGTTTCAAACAGTAGTTTTTAAAAGGTTCTGTTATACACCTGCGGCGGATTCATGTCAATGTATGGCAAAACCAATGCAGTATTGTAAAGTAAAAAAAAAGGAAAAAGAAAAAAAGAAAAAGAAAACTCCTTATAAAGAATTTCAAAAAAAGAAAAAAAAGGTTCTGATAAGTTGAACTTCAGATAGGTATGCTGTTTTCCTCTCTTAAGTATAATCTCTCTCTCAGTTTCCTCCTGGGATATACATACTCCCTGAAAAATACTTTACTGGGAATTGGGCTTCTCAGGTGGTGCAGTGGTAGAGAATTCACCTGCCAGTGCAGGAGGCACAGAAGACACTGGTTTGATCCCTGGGTTGGGAAGATCCCCTGGAGGAGAAAATGGCAACCCATTCCAGTATTCTTGCTGTAAAATGCCATGGACAGAGGTTCCTGGTGGACTACATACAGTCCAAAGGACTGAAAAAGAGTTGGGCATGCCTGAGTAACTGAGCAGAGCACTCTGAGAAACAGATTAATTCAATCAATTTTGGAAGTTTGAAAATAGGGATAGGTAATTAGAAATTCAGTCCTTATCAGTGTGTAAAGTAAAATATTCTACTTCATTCCAAATAATTTTGGAATATCCATGAAATACACATATAGGTACATACACACACATACACCTTTGCATTATTTAACATCATGTACAGTTCTCGTAGAACTGGAATCTTAGAGGCTGTGATTACTTACTACATATTTTGATCAAAACAATTTAGAATATAAAATATTTTCTAATTAAAAATGTTAGAGGAAGATATAAAAAAATCAAGGTAAATGGCAGTACTATGGCAGACATTGCTGTACTATTTGTATACTTGTTCACTGGACACATAGATATTTGTGCACTCACTATATGCCAGGCATTGTTCAAGGAATCAGGATATATCAGTAAACAAAACAAACCCCATTGACTAGTAGAGCTTGTATTATACTGAGCAAGATAGACTGTGAACAGATATATAGCCATGGTAAAGGGTGATCAATATACTGAAGGGAAATAAGCATAGTAAAAGTGTAAGATTTATAGGACTATTTTGTATAGGATTTCATACTGTTTACAATTATTTTTTAATTATCCTAAAACTTTAATGAGGTCCTATTTATTACATGCATTTTTTTATGGTACAGAAAATACTCTTTAAGAAGTTCACAGATAAGAATTATACACTATTGCCAATTGCCAGTGATGTATTTTTTCAAGTTCAAGTGTCACTGTGTGACATTTTTCTCTGGAATTTGGTAAATTATTTTCTCCACTACTACTACTACTACTAAGTCGCTTCAGTCGTGTCCAACTCTATGTGACCCCATAGATGGCAGCGCATCAGGTTCCCCTGTCCCTGGGATTCTCCAGGCAAGAACACTGGAGTGGGTTGCCATTTCCTTCTCCAATGTATGAAAGTGAAAAGTGAAAGTGAACTTGCTTAGTCGTGTCTGACTCTTAGCGACCCCATGGACTGCAGCCCACCAGGCTCCTCCGTCCATGGGATTTTCCAGACAAGAGTCCTGGAGTGGGGTGCCATTTCCTTCTCTGTTTCTCCACTAGAATATCATTACTCTAATGATTTGTTTTCTTTGTAAAGTATTCCTAATTAAGCAACAATAGAAATATTAAATTTAAAAATTTTCTGAAAAATCGAAAGCCCTTTTACCCATTTTCATGCACTTTAACCCTAAAATACCTCTTGGATGCTGAAAGAGGGTTCATTTATTCATACTGTACCCAACATTCTAATTGCAGTAGTTTGGTTTTCTGATTCCCCAAACTATTGTATATTAGAAACATCACAGTAGATAATGAAGGGACGTTGAGCAGCAAGAACATGATTGGTCAACTGGCAACATCAAATCTAGGAGGGAGAATGGAAATGTATTTAAAAATAAATTAAGATGTACACCCAGAACTAAGACTGTTGGATCATATGGCAATTCTATTTTAAAATTTTTTGAGGAACTGCTGTACTGTTTTCCATAGCGGCTTTACATTCCCACCAACAGTGTACAAGAGTTCCCTTTTCTCCACATCCTCAACACTTGTTATCTCTCTACTTTTTTGAATTTCTTTTTTTTATTTGAAGTATACCGGCTTTACAATACTGTGATGGATTTACAACAGTGTGAATCAGCCATTTGCATTCATATATCCACTCCCTCTGGAACCTCCCTCCTGCTCCCTTATCCCACCCCTCACCCATCTAGGTTGTTACAGAGCACCAGGTTGTTATATAGCAACTTCCCACTAGCTATCTGTTTTACATATGGCAATGTGTATGTCTCAGCGCTACTCTCTTATTAATTTGTCCCACCCTTTCTGTTTAAGGTTCTTGCAGGAACACGATGACACATTTGAACTGGGATACTTTAGGGTATTTATTTATTAAGGAGACTGTTAATAAACTCATTAACTCAGTGCTGGGAAATTCTAACAGATGATTTCATACTTCTAGGGATAGTAAGAGACCTTATCATGTCTGAAGGGATCCAGAATAGAATCTGAAATAGAGAGAGAATTTATGCAGAGCCGTTTGATGAGGAACTATGACTTTGGTGGTGACTTCCACAAAGAACAGAGGAATAGATAACCCAAACTAACATGCCTTCCTCCATCTAGTCTCCAGATGGTGCTGTTCAGTGGACAAGCCCTCTCAGAAATAAAAGGGCAAGGCAGTTTGTCATATAGTAGATACTGGACTGCCTGGTAGGGCAGGCAACAGATTAGAGAATGGGTCTAGAGGGGGAAATAGAAGATAGATCCATAGGTATTCAAGGCATCCCCCTCTGGAAAGTGATAGTTTAGCAGAGACCTGAGCTAGTTAAAGGACAGAGATCATAATAGTAGTCTCGAGGAAGCTCTTTCAAGACTGAGGGAACACAAAATTTAAGGTCTTCAGCAGCACCCCACGTTTGAGCAGTGCCTGAATGTCGTGAAGAACTATCTGTAAAACAGGTCCCAGTGTTCTCTTCTTCTGTTAGTATAAGCAATGTCCTATTCTGTCATTTGGATTTATATCCCTTTTCTAATTCTTACTATTATCACTCTGATTTAAATATTCGTTATTCTGGCCAATATTATATACGATGTGGTCCAATTTTCCAAAGCTAACTTGTTGGGGCCCAGTCCTCACCAGGTGAATTATTGCCACTAATAACATCTAGATAATTATTTGCAGAAAGTTATTACATGCCAACCAAGCTTCATTAGAGTAAGATAGCCAGTATGTAATAGAGCGAGGGTGTTTCAAGATGAAAAAATTGTAAACTTAACGAGATGCTGACAGTGATGGGGTGAAGCAGTTGGTTGCAGACAGAACACTGGAGCTCTGCCCGAGTTCATGGCCTGGTGCCTTTAGTGACTGTTTCTTGCCACATGTGGCCATTAAAGGTATGGAGAGAAAACAAAAATGTCTATTACTTTATGCATCCATTCAGAAAATATGATTTGGGCATCCACCATCATTCTAAGTTAAAAGGATGTAAAATAATTGGGAGTATGTGCTGTGTTGTGCTGTGCTCAGTCACTTCAGTCATGTCCAACTCTTTGTGACTCTACAGACTGAAGCCTATAGACTACTCTATAGACTGTAGCCTATAGTCACCATCTGCAGTGATTTTGGAGCCCCCCAAAAATAAAGTCTGACAGTGGAAACAGTGTCAAACTTTATTTTTGGGGGGCTCCAAAATCACTGCAGATGGTGACCGCAGCCATGAAATTAAAAGACGTTTACTCCTTGGAAGAAAAGTTATGACCAACCTAGATAGCATATTCAAAAGCAGAGACATTACTTTGCCAACAAAGATCCATCTAGTCAAGGCTATGGTTTTTCCAGTAGTCATGTATGGATGTGAGAGTTGGACTGTGAAGAAAGCTGAGCACCAGAGAATTGATGCTTTTGAACTGTGGTGTTGGAGAAGACTCTTGAGAGTCCCTTGGACTCCAAGGAGTTCCAACCAGTCCATTCTGCAGGAGATAAGTCCTGGGATTTCTTTGGAAGGAATGATGCTAAAGCTGAAGCTCCAGTACTCTGGCCACCTCATGTGAAGAGTTGACTCATTGGAAAAGACTCTGATGCTGGGAGGGAATGGGGGCAGGTTGAGAAGCGGACGACCGAGGATGAGATGGATGGATGGCATCACTGACTCAATAGATGTGAGTCTGAGAGAACTCTGGGATTTGGTGATGGACAGGGAGGTCTGGCATGCTGTGATTCATGGGGTCGCAAAAAGTCAGACATGACTGAGCGACTGAACTGAACTGAGACTGTAGCCTGCCAGGCTCCTCTGTCCATGTGATTCTCCAGGCAAGAACACTTAAGTGAGTCGCCATGCCCTCCTTCAGGAGGTCTTCCTGACCCAGGGATTGATCCTATGTCTCTTATATCTCCAGCATTGGCAAGCAGGTTCTTTACCACTAGTGCCATCTGGGAGGCCTAGTTGGGAGTATGTGTGTGTGCTTGTCACTCAGTTTTGTCTGAGTCTTTGTGACCCTATGGAGTATAGCCTACAAGGCTCTTCTGTCTACGGGGATTCTCCAGGCAAGAATACTAGAGTGGGTTGCCATGGCCTCCTCCATGGAATTTTCCCAGCCCAGGGATCAAACCCAGGTCTTCTGCATTTCAGACAAATTCTTTACCATCTGAGCCACTAGAGAAGCCCAGCTGAGGGTATCAACTTTAAATGAGATGATCTGGGAAGGTTTTGTGAGATGAAATTTTAAATTTATACTGTAAATGAGCATGGGGAGAAAAGGCTAAGAGCCCACTGTAAGATATAACAGCTTCCTAATTGTTTTCTATCTCTTAATTCACCCATTAATAGAGTTTGTCTCTAGAGTAAGTGGTGATGATGATGATTATAGGATTAGAATGATGAGAGTGATATTGAAGGTAACAAGACACCAAAGGTGATAAGAATTGATATAATAAAATTCTCATGAAGGCGGAGGCCATGTGTCTTTTGTTTGCTCCTTTATCCTCAAGCATCTATCACAGCCACAACATCAACATTCAATAGATAACTTTTTGGATGAACAGAAGCATGAATGAAAGATGATGGTAATGACTAGGACTGGTTCAATTCAATTGAGTTGATGATAGTGTATTATGTACCTCAAAATTAGAGAGAGTCAATTTTCATCTGTTTCAATGACTTTTAAGGAAATGAGCCATTCCAGTGATATTGTATCTCAGACAATTAATTTTCACCTTATTCTGTTGAGCATTATCACCTAGTATTTAGCACGTTGCTAATTATCACTTTGTAACCATTTGTAAAGTGTGAAAAACCTGCTGCACACGTTCCTTTCCTTCACTGGTTGTGTTTCTATCCAATCCAGACAAGTGACATACAGTACAGCATTTGTGGTAACATATCTAAAATAAACCGATATTTTTTCTTCTAAAAAGCAAAACGTCAGTAATTCCTCTGCATGTACTGACAGAAAACAAAAGTATTTTATATAAAGTATTGAATGCTTCATTAAAAAATCCAGAATGAAATTCCACATCAATTGTGTATAACTACATCAATATAATACTGACATAGAGGAAGGAAAAATAACAGCTCGGGGGTCATAATACATGACTCAAATCTGATCTGTGTAGTTGGCTCCTGGGAATATTACACAAATACTCTAATTTTCATTTTTAACATTTGTTATGAGAATTACATTACACCCAGCATAAAGTAGGTACTCACTGGATACTAGTTGCTGACAACTTTCAATACAACTACATTCAACACAATGTCTTATTAGATCAATTGTCAAGCTACAGATGGAACTAAAACTTATGATTTTAACTGCTCAAATAGCTTTTAATTTATTATCCTTTACACATACTATGTGTACAGTTTAGTGACAGATATTTTATAAAAACTATTAATGCATTAAATATGATCCTTGCCTTTAGCTTATAGTCTATGAGTGGATGGCTTTTGTGCACTAATTAATTCTGAATCATTGTTTGTTAAAAGTAATTATAAATAAATTCTGGATAAAAGCATTATTTTTATTCTAAATCTATGAAATCATTTTATGTAATCAGGAAACTATGGTTAAATAGCTTATGTTTATATGATTATAGCTACTGTATGTACAATTTTGTTATATTTCCTAGAGTCCCTCATGCCTCAATGCCTCTTAAAGACTTTCTTTCTTTCCAATACTAGCAATATGTCATTCACAGCTTAATAAATTGTTGTTACGAAGAACAGATACAAGCTGAACCTTGTTGTTTGTTATGTGACTATCAAGACATTGCAAGGGCCAGAGATTCTGAACTTGAAGAACATGAAACATAAAAAGTTCAGAGATCATCCGAATATGGTGCATGATTCCAAATATGTGACCTTCTGGAAAAGGCAAAACTATGGAAATCATAAAAATCAATGTCTGCTAGGGATTAGGGGGACAAAGGGGAAGGATGGATAGGCAGAACACACGGGACTTTCAGGACAGTGAAATACCGGGTATGATACCACGAGGATGGATGCTCGTCATTATGTATTTGCTCAAACTGATAGAATGCACAACACTAAAAGTAAGTCATAATGTAAACCACGTACTTTTGGTGACTATGATGTGTCATAGTCAGGATCATCAGTGTTACAAACGTACCACTCTACTGGAGGACGATAATGAGGCAGCCCGTGCATGTGCGGGGGCTTCCCAGGTGGCACAGTGGTAAAGAATCCACCTGCTAATGCAGGAGACGGAAGAGATACAGGCTTGATTCCTGAGTCCAAAGGATCCCCTGAAGTAGAAAATGGCAACCCATTCCGGTGTTCTTGCCTGGAGAATCCCATAGACGAGGAGCCTAGCGATCTATGGGGTCGCAGAGAGTCCGACACAACTGAGCGCCTAAGCACACACATGCAGATATGCACGTGTGGAGGCAGAAGAGACACCAGAAAGAGCTGTACCTTCCTCGCAGTGTTGCTGTGAGCCTAAAACTGCCGTGGAAAATACAATCTTAATAATAATTTTTTAAAGTCCAGGAATCATGTCTAATTTTCAAAAGTACATGAACAATCAGAGTTTATTTCTATTCCCACAGACAAGTTAGTATTTCTAGCAGTTGGATGGGGGGACATCAGAGTGAAGAAATGGCTGACTAGGTGTCAGTAGTCTAGTTGAGAAGAGGCGGTTTCTTGAGCTGGATATGGAAGGGAGAAGAATTCCTAGGCTCCCAGATAAGTTTGGTGATTTGAGGAGAAAGAAGACCGTCAGTTGCTTCCAGATGGTGCCTTGCTGATCTCCCTGTCAATCCAAGTACATTAGAAATAGCAGAGTGAGTATTTTTATATAGGATAGTTTTTTTTTTTTTTTTAGTTTCATAAGAGAATTGTATTTCACAGAGCAAACTGCCACCTCAAAATCTGGGTAGGCAGGGGTGTCTAGGGAGGCACAGTTGAAATATGCTTGGAATAGAAATTGTTGAAGCGATAAACTGGTAGAAAGACTTCAATGATAATTTCAAAAACATTACTGGAGTCTGAGTGTGGACTAGCATAAGAATGATAAGCTCCTGGTTTGAAGCAGTCTTAAAGTGACTTCCATACTTTTGGGGCTTTTACCTCCAGGAGCCCCACCAGCTTCTTAAAGTAAAGATCTGAGAAAATCTCTTCCTGACTCTGATAGGTAGATAGGAAGGGTAGTTCTCCTGAATACTCCCAGAGCAGTCTTCAGAACGAAGGCTTACTCTCCAGGATAATTGTCTTTATCAGAACTTTATTTAATGTGGGGAAAAGAAAATATCCCACTTCAGCCCATTCCAGTCTCCCAGTGTTACCAAAGGGGAACAAAAATCTGAGAAAAATCTGTGAATGTCATAGCCCAGGGACAGAGGACTACTAAAAGATTAGAAGTTAATAAGAAGTATACAGAATGCTTCCTCTCTCCATACCTTACTACTATGCCAATAGAACTCCAGTATAATAGTATAATGGGAAATTACAACTGAAAGATGTATAAGATGTGAACTCTTTCTGAGAAGAGTTATGCAGGAAAGACCAAAATCCAGAGAGCAAACAAAAAGAAAAACACTGGATAAATTTGAAGCCTCTGGGAACTATAGCCACAACAAATATTTTAAAAGTCCACTTTCAGCCACACTAAAATAAATTCTCACACCAAAGACCTACATACCTTAGTTATCATTTTAATACAACATGTCCATCTTTTAACAGAAAAATTACAAAACATGCCAAAAAGCAAGAAAAAATTAAAAGCAGTCTGAATAGACAAAGTAAATCTAGATCCAAACTCAGAAATGGCACAGATGTTGAAATTATCAGATAGGGAATTTTAAATAACTGTGATTAATATGTTAGGGCTCTAATGGAAAAGTAGACAGCATGTAAGAACAGATGGTTAATGAAAGCTGAGGGATGAAAGCTCTAAAATATAATCAGAAGGAAATGCTAGAAAAAGAAATTAAGTATTCCTTTAATGGGCTCCTCAGAACACTGGAAATGGCCAAGAAAAGAATCAGTAAGTTTGAAGATAGGTCAATGGAAATTTCCCAACTGAAATACAAAGAGGAGAGTAAGAATTAAAAACAAATAAACAGATCGCCTAAGAAGTCTGGGACAGTTTCAAAATGTGTAAGATATATATCTGCAATATCAGAAGATGAAGAAAGAGATAATGGAGCAAAAACTATATAAGACTCAGAATTTTAAAAACTAATGACACACACTAAGTCACATATACAGGAACTGCAGAAATCACCAAGAAGGACAAATACAAACAAAGCATAGAAACAAATGAAGAAACTACACCTATGCNAAAGTAAGAATTAAAAACAAATAAACAGATCGCCTAAGAAGTCTGGGACAGTTTCAAAATGTGTAAAATATATATCTGCAATATCAGAAGATGAAGAAAGAGATAATGGAGCAAAAAGTATATAAGACTCAGAATTTTAAAAACTAATGACATACACTAAGTCACATATACAGGAACCGCAGAAATCACCAAGAAGGACAAATACAAACAAAGCATAGAAACAAATGAAGAAACTACATCTATGCATGTCATAGTCAAACTGCAGAAAACCAAACCGAAACGAAATCTTGGTGAAGCCAGAGAAGGGAAAAAGTCAACTTACTTATTAATGAACAGAGATAAAAATTACAGTGAACTTCTCAACAGAAACCAAGTTAAGACAGTAGAAAATGGAGTATGTCAATTAAAAAAAACGCACATCCTAAAAGTTGAGAATTATATTTTATTTGGAGCACTGCTAAAGACTATAGCCAAGGCAATGGCACCCCACTCCAGTACTCTTGCGTGGAAAACCCATGGACAGAGGAGCCTGGTGGGCTGCAGTCCATGGGATCGCTAAGAGTCTGACATGACTGAGCGACTTCACTTTCACTTTTCACTTTCATGCATTGGAGAAGGAAATGGCAAGCCACTCCAGTGTTTTTGCCTGGAGAATCCCAGGGTTGGGGGAGCCTGGTGGGCTGCCGTCTATGGGGTCACACAGAGTCAGACACCACTGAAGTGACTTAGCAGCAGTAGCAGTAGCAGCAGGAAGCAGCCTCTCAAATAATTCTAAGAAGCTGTTCCAAAGAGGTAATGGTGGAGCCAGGATACACAGGGTTTTTGTTTTTCTTTTTAAGTTTTTATTTTGTATTTGAGAGTAGCCAGTTATTTGGACTGATGCTGAAGCTGAATCTCCAGTACTTTGGCCACCTGATGTGAAGAGCTGAGTCATTGGAAAAGGCCCTGATGATGAGAAAGACTGAGGGCAAGAGGAAAAGAGGGCAACAGAAAATGAGATGATTGGACATCATCACTAACTCAATGGACATGCGTTTGAGCCAACTCACGGAGATGGTGAAGGACAGAGAAACCTGGCGTGCTGCAGTTCATAGGGTTGCAGAGTCGGACATGACTTAGCAACTGAAAAACGACAACAAAGAAGCCAGTTAACAAACGATGTTGTGATAGTTTCAGGTGAACAGGGAAGGGACTCAGCCATACATATACATGTATCCATTCTTCCCCAAATTCCCCTGCCATCCAAGCTGCCTGGTAACATTGAGCAGAGTTCTTTGTGCTACATCCTTGTTGGTTATCCATTTCACACAGGAGTTTTTATTGGGAACAAAACAAAACATGTAGTCAAACACCAAAAGATTTCTGCTAGTCACAAAATGAAAACAGACATCTCAAATTCATAATGATTTCTTTGGTATGCATCTTAACTATGTAAGACCAGGATCCTGTTTTTCTCCACCCAGAATTCCCCTCAGAATGCACCATTGCTGGCTGCAGTGGCTGGTGACTTGGTGGTGGGGAACGTTCTTTGTCCACAAATATTCAAGTATTGAAAAAAGATCACTAAACTAAAATTATTTTCCCATGAATTGTCCTCCAAAAAGAGCAGTTAAAGCTTTCTCTGTCAAATAAGAACTGAGGGAAATCATCATCAGCATATATGACCAGAAAAGAATGTTAGAAGTAGTTTTTCAGGGAGAAGGAAAATGATAGGTTAGAAACTTGAATTTGTGTAAAGAAGGGAAAGCATCAGAGAATGAATAAATGAAAGTAAATATTTTTAATATTCTTAATGTAGCTAAGATATACAACTTACAGAAGTACTGAAAGAATGAAATAATTATGTATAAATCAAGTAAAATATGGAAAACTACACTGCAACGCTCAGGAAAAAAGCCAAAGACATAAACAAACTGATAAATATCCATGTTCATCCATTAGAAGTATCACTATTGTTAAGCTGTCAGTTCCTTCAAATGTGNATCTTACAGAAGTACTGAAAGAATGAAATAATTATGTATAAATCAAGTAAAATATGGAAAACTACACTACAACGCTCAGGAAAAAAGCCAAAGACATAAATAAACTGATAAATATCCATGTTCATCTATTAGAAGTATCACTATTGTTAAGCTGTCAGTTCCTTCAAATGTGATTTATAGATTCAATGCAATCCCAAGCAGACTTCCAGCAAATTATTTTGTACAAACAAAACACTCAATCCAAAGTTTATATTGAAAGACAAATGACCTTGAGTAGCCAACATAATGCTCTAGAAGAACAAATTGGAGAATTAGCATTGCCTGACTTTTAAGACCATTTAAATNTATTGGTTTTGCCATACATCAACATGAATCCACCACGGGTATACACATTTTGCTTCTTAGTAATTAGTCAAGTGAAGAGCTAAGGGGGAAAGGAAATGGAGGATTAACGGATGTCTCATTTTGATATGGGGAGGTGAAAAAATAGTGATGGTTTTTGTATGTAATGACATCTGATGGAAAAGTTATTTAGAAAACCTGAGAATAAGATCCTTGCTTCTCCAGCTATTTAATAATTATGTGACCTTAAGCAAGCACTCTGCCTTCTCTATTCTTCAGATGTTTCCTGGTAAGATGATAGAGTTGAACAAAAAGAACTCTAAATTTAAGCCAGATCTAAGATCCATATTATAACTGAAATGACCATTTTTATTTTATCATGGAGAATTCAATTTATTGGATGATTACTCACTATTTGAGATCCTTATATGAGCATAAAGTTCATTTCATACACTATTATAGAAGCAGATTTTAATTAAACCTGAGAACTGAGAAGCATTGCATTAAGTTCAATTTATGACAGCAATAACTAGGAATAACTATACAATAGAGTAATACATAGATTACTGCATAGTTAGAATCTTCTGATCTCTTCCCTTGATTTCCCTTCCTGCTAGGGCCCCGGGGCCCTTAATTTGGACTAGTGAGGCCTCAATCCTGTGACTCTAGTAGACTGGGCTGATCAGGACCATTGTTTTAGTACTCTGAGGGCTCACTGTACAGTAAACCATCCTGATAATCTGGGCCTAATTGTAGAAACTTAATATCTCCTTTATATTTGAGGAAAAAGTCTAGTCCTGTGAATATAAGATAGTATCTCAGTCAAGTTCTCTGTGCCTGAATCTAATTCACCATTATGTACACAGCACCAAGCAGAATGCCTAGGACAGGAGAGAAGCTCAGTTTCATTATCAGATGAATTAATGCTATCTTTGCATTGATTTCTTGTCCAGAGAGCAAACAATGTTTTAAATGTGCTTAACAATATTGCCCGGAAAAGGCAATTGGCACTCCACTCCAGTACTCTTGCCTGGAAAATCCCATGGACAGAGGAGCCTGGTAGGCTGCAGTCCATGGGGTCGCTGAGAGTCGGACATGACTGAGCAAGTTCACTTTCACTTTTCACTTTCCTGCATTGGAGAAGGAAATGGCAACCCACTCCAGTGTTCTTGCCCGGAGAATCCCAGGGACGGGGGTCCTGGTGGGCTGCCATCTATGGCATCACACAGAGTCCGACAGGACTGAGGCAACTTAGCAGCAGCAGCAGCAACGATGTTGCCACTGCTATAGTTCTCTTCACTGAACTCCTTGATCAGTATCAACTTACTTTGTAGCACTCTCCACAGTGAGTGTTCTAAGCTCCTATGGATATTAATAGCCATATACACTTGTATCTTGACTTTTCTCCTTTAGCACAGTCTGCCCTAACTTGTGGTTTTGAGGGCATTCTGTACTTGCCATTTTAATTGTATGTTTTTGTTTATTTGTTTAGTTTCTTCCCAAACGTACTTCAAGGCAAAACTCAAATTAATTTGATTTGTGCAATCTGCTCTTGGCTCTGCTTCTAAGCTTTTTTTTTTTTTTTTGGTCCAGTGTGCCAAATCCTTGGAATGGAAACTAGGTAAGTCCCAGTTCTTACACGACTAGAAATTCTTAACACATTCCCCCCTCACTCAGATTGTAAACAAAATCATCAGTAGGCTAGTAGAGTATGGTGAAATCTATGTTGTTCAGAAAAAGAGAAAATTGACTAGCTTTTGATCAGTTTTGAAACTTTTGCTTTTGTTCCGTTTGGTTTTCTCCCAATTCTAAAATTAAGAGAATTGCTTAGATATCTCTAGATTCCTNAATTCTTAACACATTCCCCCCTCACTCAGATTGTAAACAAAATCATCAGTAGGCTAGTAGAGTATGGTGAAATCTATGTTGTTCAGAAAAAGAGAAAATTGACTAGCTTTTGATCAGTTTTGAAACTTTTGCTTTTGTTCCGTTTGGTTTTCTCCCAATTCTAAAATTAAGAGAATTGCTTAGACATCTCTAGATTCCTTTTCACTTTTTTAAGTTTAAATTTTTATTTTTTAGTTTGTTTTGCTTTACAATACTGTACTCATTTTGCCATACATACATATACCTAAAAGATACTGCTTGGTACATTTTCAGAGTGATATTGGATATGTTTTTACTTTGTTTCATTTTTATTGAGAGGCTCAAAGAAATCCGAGGAATGGTTTTCTTTCATTCAACCATTGACTATGGTTGCGTATGGTAGCTATGATGTGTATCTACTCCCTTCCATCATAAGTCAGTCCATGACATTTTAATAAGGTAGAATTTTAAACTAAATAAAAACAACCAAATTATGGGCAAGCAGGACTTGCTTCAGGTCTTCCCTCCAGTAGATACTGTGTGACATTAGACCGATTCCTTTACCTTTCTAAGCTTACTTTTTAAGCACATTAATTCACAGTATTACTTAATCATTTAGAGTTGAGTTGTTTAATTTAACCCAGGGTCAGGCATATGAACATGATTATTAAATCTAAACATGATTAATCATATAATTAGTAGGCATATTCTTTCTAGCGTGCTTGCAAATATCTATTCTGCAAGCATGAGGGTACTCCTGACCATCACCAGTGCTTTAATACTGAGACTCCTGTGAAAATCTATGGGCCTGTTAATTAAGCCTTAGTAAATAGTAGTTTGTTCTTGGAAGACAAGATGTTTTTCTCAAATTTATGTCTCTCACTGTCCCTAGCACAGATTTCAGTGCATTATATGTGGCTTGTTTAATATCTGTTTATGACATCATCCTGTCACTGTACTATGACTAAAGGAACACATCATTTTTCTTTCAAAATTGATTTCCATTGCAAGCTGCAACAAATTCTATAACCCTGTGCTTTAAAGTCTGGGGAGAATAGTATAAATCACTATCCCAAGATAGACTGTATATGGCATGCCTGTATCACAGCAGACTTATTAACAACAGCCTTTTTTTCCCCTATAGTCTCCACGTAGACTTAAATGTTTTTAAAAGACTGTTCCAGAAGGCCATTACCAATGCATAAGAGGGATTGAAACCTCTTTCACAATCTTGATCTAACTTTATCTTTATATTAATTCTCAACATGAGACTCAGGAAATTTAAGTAACTTTCTCATTAGAATCAAGATTTTTTGGTTCCCCAGGTTTAAAATTGTAAAATCGTGGAGGGTGAAATATTGAAGGAAAGATAAGTGGTATTTATTGATTACTTATGTTTTGTCAAGTCCTGATATGTATTATGTAAACTCACTTTCACAGGACTCTAATTATGAAAGTAATTTTTTTCTTTACAGATGAGAATACATGTAGGAAGCAGTAGCGCTGAGATCTGAATCTCAAATTGCCAAAATATTTTTTCTTTATAATTTTTCTCCTTCAATCATGTACTTAAAACCCCTCCATTGACAAATCATTGCCTCATTCACAGTTGTTGTTGTTGTCATTCAGTTACCAAGTGTGTAACCCACTCTTCATGACCCCATGGGCTGCAGCACACCTGGCCTCCCTGTCACCCACCATCTCCTGGAGTTTGCCCAAGTTCCTGCCGTGCATCAGTGATGCCATCCAACCATCTCATCTTCTGTTGTCCTCGTCCCCTTCTGACTTCAATCTATCCCAGCATCAGGGTCTTTTTCAAGGAGTCAGCAGTTCAGGTCAGGTGGCCAAAGTGTGGGAGCTACATTCCCAGTGCCCTCGGTTAAATGGTTTGTTCAGGGTTATAAATGCATCAAATCAGTGGCAGTGCTCAGTGCATTTCTGAGCAAGGTAGTGTTCATTTGCCTGCCATGATTGAGAGCTTCACCCTGATTTTTTTTTTTTTTTCCATGAAAAGGAGACAATATACTTTGCCTCTACTGAAAATATTTACTTAAAATTAGAGGCAGATTAAGTCAAGCTCCTGATAGATTTTTGAAAGAGTTTAGACTTGAAATCTTGTTAGAGTAAGTTTACAGAGAACACTTCCAGTCACTTAATGTTTGGGTGCGTCTTTTATGTCTCTGGAAATATGTTTTTTTTATGAGAATTTATTCATTTTGTTCATGTTCTTGGCTCAATTTGTCCCAGGTAAAATCTTTATTACAGTACATCTTAAAGAGGAGAGATCTTAGCAGGCAGATTCCCTTATCAGGCAAACCGAGAATACCACATACACAACATAAACAACTGTATGCAAACTGAGAGTACCACACACAACATATCACACTGCTTGCATACACAGGCACACACACACTCCTCAAATCGGTGTGGTCTTTTTTCCCCCCTTTGGAAATGTTGTTTCAGTCAATTTTTATACTCTAAGCACAACTTCCCATATTAGTTCATCTACTACCAGAGGGACACACTTTAAAGATAATGAAAATCAAAAGAGACTTGTGCAAAACATTTAGCCTAGTGAATGGTAAATTACTTTGAGCTCTGGTAATTCCTCCATCACCCTTCCTGTAGGAAGCCCAGCATAATTAAGAGCAGAAGAGGACGACAGAAGATCAGGTAATATATTCCTCTGTCATTCTTACAAGTATATTGAACATTAAATGATATAAGCTATATCTAGTGAACCTTTCTGAAACTTTTAACGCTGTAATTTGATATTTTGATGGGTGATCTCTAGTCAGTCCCCCAAACTGGGAGATTGCAAATTCCCCAAGGCATTTGAAGGCGTTTATATCTGGTGACAAATCACAGACATTCTAAAGTGTGTCTGCTGTTGCTGCTGCTGCTAAGTCGCTTCAGTCAGGTCCGACTCTGTGCGACCCCATAGATGGAAGCCAACCAGGCTCCACTGACCCAATTCTACTCCTAATTCTGAACTTGTTGTGCAAGGCAAATAAATTTACCTATCTAACTTTTATTTCTTCATTCTTAAATTTGGGATAATAATAATCCTTAAGGAATATGAAATTTTCAAAATGAAATAATCTTTGTAAAGCATGTGATAGAATGCATTTCAACAATAAAGTTTCAATGAATGATTCCTTCTTGTTCTACAGGGCACTATCTCTAATCCCCAAAACAACCCCATGGAAAAGAAATCATTGTCCTCACTTTACGGATTTAAAAAAATACTGATCCTCAAAGTGGTACTGTAATTGACAAACTAATAAGTGGTTAAATCAGTTCAAACTCTAGTCTATTCCATTCCAAAACCTATGTGTTTTCCACCCCACCAAGCATGACATTACTGTAACATTCAAGAAGTGGTCATGGGAGGTAAATGAACCTGTTAGCAAGGCATCATTAAGAAGAACAGCTCAATTTCAACCCTGCCCAAACTCTGACCATTGTGTTTGGCAGACACGCTTCAGCTTCCAGATGGATAATGTTGAGCCAAGCCACTAATCAGGTCAGTAGGTCAACCCAGAGGAAGTGTTTTGCAGCTAATATATCCTGGCAGATCTGTTAAAATGTGGTCACGCTCAAAATCTGGTGCTGCACAGGGCATTTCAAGGGCCTTTCAGTGCAGAGGCAAATAACAGGAAATGCCTGTTTTCAAAACTAACCATACCAAGGCCACTTCCTTTGTGCTTTGTGGAACAGAAATTGAAGGCGGCAACTGTGTATATGCACAAACATTGAGGAGATTAAAGCTTCGCCTCCTAAAGAACATTTTTTGGGGGTAGTTATTCTTCATATTTGGGGGGAAGTACACATTGGGATTATATTCTGTAGAGTAATATAAAAAAATGCCCATAATAGACATACAGTGTAGTGAGAGAAAATAGCATGTACTTAGGACAGGGACCAATATGGTGCTATTCCTGGTTATTGTCACTCCTGACCTTGGGCCAGTTGCTTAATTCTCCTGAATTTCACACCATATGTAGCATCAGAGGAACAGAACCTACAGTGTGGAGTTGCTGTAATAAAGAAGAAAAAGAATTTATAACAACTGACACAGCTGCCATTGTACAACTTTAATCCATCTGCCTTTTCTTCACCATCTTGCAATTAAATTACTATATTTTGACATCTTAAAGATCTTCCTAAGATCGGACATTCTACACAGCATCTTGAAGCTGATTTACTGAAACTGTAATGACAAGGCCTATAGAAGCTGAAAACGTAGGAACATATTGATTTGACTGTAAAGCAGTGATTACCAAAACCAAATGGATCCTCAGCAATCTAACAACCTTGCTTTATCTTCCTCTCATTGCTTTCCCTCTCTCTGTAACTATATTAAAAATTGTCCACTCTCTTCAAAGATCTACTGCCTTCTTGTCCATCCCACTCTCCATTCACCTTAAACATGTGACCTGAAAGATACCCTGAAACACATCTATTAGTATCAACACTTTTGGGGTCAAAATGTACTAACAATTATCTACTGAATGAAGTTTTTTCTACTAAAATAAATTCTAAGTGCTTATCACAGCTTTTGCAATGGAGTAGATGTTCAATACATATACGCTAAGTGAATATGATCAATAAGTTTCAAAAATAATGAGCTGGGTAAATTAAAACAACAGAACCTTTTGAATTTAGATTGAGAATAATACCTCCTTATAATCTTATTGTCATTTACACAATATGGGATATTTTAGTTCCATGGTAATTCCTAAATACTCCATGATGTAGGCAGGTCAAATGCTTATTTAATATTTATAGATAGCAAAGATCTCATCAATGTATACTGTACTCTGGGTTATTTAGTCTAACAGGTATGTTAGTAGTGCTTACTTTTACATTGTTCAAGGTGCAATGACTTGGAAATGATTTCTCTTCAAGCAGGTATCATCATACCTTCCTGGAAATTCTACCGTATTGGGTATACTGCTTTTAGTCCCACAACTAGTAGACTTTAAAGATCTAGGACCGAAGGCCTATTCATAAAGACCTTACATAATGTTTCTTAGGTAGAAAGTGTTAACTTATTCCCTTCTCTATGGTACTTTCTTTTGGAAAGTTATGGACTTCCTAAAATTAGAGACAGAATCCCTGAAAAGAGTGCTTACTTCTTTTTTTTCAGTGATTTTATGTCAACNTAGAGGATGAGATGGCTGGATGGCATCACTGACTCGATAGGTGTGAGTCTGAGTGAACCCCGGGAGTTCGTAATGGACAGGGAGGCCTGGCGTGCTGCGATTCATGGGGTCGCAAAGAGTTAGACACGACTGAGTGACTGAACTGAACTTAATAATTAAATATTTCCTCCTTTTGGACATTATTATGTAAGCACAAGGCATATAAGGATTCATATGAAAGAAATGGTCCTAGAGTCTGTGGTCTGATGAGGAATACAGATTTTAAACTGATACCCCTGAGAGCTATTACTCATTAGCATGAAATCGCTATAATGATGAAATTTATAGAGGTATGTATGATATAGAGGTAAAATCTCATCTCTATAAAAGGAAAGTTTTTCTCTAAGCCATAATAGTAGATTAGAACAGCTTTCCAGGGTAAGGCGGAGGACGGAGAATGAAGGCAATAAGGGTTCGACTTGCACTGTCCAGTACAGGACAGGAAAAGTGGCTGCTGTAAATTCATGTGCGCGATAAGTCCAGTATACACAAAAACTTCTAAATGTTATTGTAAAAATAAAAGAATATAAATCATCTTGTTCATACCTCTGAATAGACTGCATGTCAAAAGTTAATATTTTGGATGCATGTGTGTGCTAAGTTGCTTCAGTTGTGTCCCACTTTTTGTGATCCCATTGACTGTAGCCTGCCAGACTTCTCTAGCCATGAGATTCTCCAGGCAAGAATGCCAGAGTGAGTTGCCATTCCCTTCTCCAGAGGATCTTCCTGACCCAGGGATCGAACCTGTATCTCTTAAGCCTCCTGCACCAGCATGTGGGTTCTTTACCACTAGCACCACCTGGGATGCGCAAATGTTTTGGATATATTGGGTTGAATTTTTAAAAAAATGCAATCAAAATTAACTTCACCTGTTTAATTTACTTTTTTAGTGTGACTACTAGGAAATTTATAATTACAATGGGACTTGCTTTCTGGCTCATACTATCTATTATGCAAGATGACATAGGGTTTCAGACCACAGAAAATGCCAGTAGGTGGGAGGACTCGTTGGTGAGAAGCAGACCTGTGAAACTGTAGTGGGTTAACTATGATGTGGCAAGAGATGAGTCTGGAGATAGACAGGTAAAGTGTACACACCTAGGACTTGGCATCAGATGCTAGGGCATTCTTGCTTCTTCATTCAACCAATGACCAGGGTTCTTATCACTTCAAAGGTTCTAGGATGCACAGATCCATGTTTCTGAAATTTACATTCTTCAAATGAGCTACTCAGAAATAACATGCCAGAAACTGAAAATGGGGGAAAAAAAATGATCTATCTCTGCCAATTTTCTGAATGAGCAAGATTTTGTCACCCAGGATGAGGCACTGAGAAAATAGTATAATGTACACTCAGGTGGTAAAGAATCTGCCTGCAGTGCAGGAATTCAAGGTTCAATCCCTGGGTCAGGAAGATCCCCTGGGAAAGGGAATGGCAACACACAACAGCATTCTTGCCTGGAGAATCCCATGGAAAGACCATGGGCTTGAAAAGAGCCAGACATTAGTGAGTGACTAACTTTCACTTTCTTAATGGTTACCCTAGCCTCTCTTTTTTCCACCCTTTCTCCATAGTTTATTATCTTTTCTTTATTTTTTTCTTTTTCTCTTTGTGTCCATCCTCAGACAAACTTCATTACAAAGATTCCTGGAGGTCTATTGTCATATCTCTTGTACTAAACCCAAGCACTTTCTGAAAGATCTAATCCTATCTCAGTTCTAGAGCTTATTACATCCTTCTTTGAGTTTTTAGTTGTATTTGTTTATGCTTTTTTTTCCTGGGATAAACCAAGATAATGTACTGAAGCAGAAATAATACTAAATGAATGTTACAGTTAGTTACCATAACTAACAAAATAAATGAAAAGACAGAGAAAAGGAAACGGCAAAGAAATATAAGAAATACAATCAGAATTTGTTGTTACATGTAGAGTATTGGTCATCTTCTATTTACAAGCAGCAAAACCTATTTTAAAAGAGTGTGTGGATGTGGCAAGGGCATGCACTCGTGTGTGTGTCTGTATGAGGCCATCACTGTGAGTGTGTGGATGGGGGTGTCTGTGTCTATGTAAGACCATCATGTAGTCCAGAGTTGAGATATCATTGTGGACACCTGTGCTTTGCTCGTTCATTCACAATAACTGAAGTATGTTTGCTGGATTAAAAAAAAAATTACTGTTGAAGTTCCCCTTTCTGAATACATGGTAGCTAAAGTGACTGGGGTCATTTTTATTGATATGTGTCTATCATATTAATGGAAACCTTGAAANCAGAGTTGAGATATCAGTGTGGACACCTGTGCTTTGCTCGTTCATTCACAATAACTGAAGTATGTTTGCTGGATTAAAAAAAAAATTACTGTTGAAGTTCCCCTTTCTGAATACATGGTAGCTAAAGTGACTGGGGTCATTTTTATTGATATGTGTCTATCATATTAATGGAAACCTTGAAAATTAACTTTCTTCAAAAAACTTAACTAGGTAATTTTTATGATGGTAGAATTTATTTGCTTTGAGTTTTAATAAGATTTATTTGGGGGCTTCCTATTGCTCTCCTACAAAAGATATTTGGATGAGTCCTTTCACCAATCCTTTCTCTTCTATTCTTCTTTCGCTTATTAAAAGAATATTTAATGGATGTAATTCTATCACATATCCTGAACATGGCCCTGAGACTGTAAAATCCAATCTACTCAGGAAGAAAGTACATAAACATAGTGGTTGCTGCCATAACCATGTTGAGGAAGCATGGATGTGGTTCAGAAGTGATTAAAAAAAAAGCATAACCCATGGAAGGTACTATTTCAGATGATTCTTGACAGATAAGAGCTTGCCTTTAAAATTATGAAAAGAAATCCCAGGTAGAGAAACTGGAACCGCAAAATGTTAGGATAGTGAAAAAAAAAATCACATTCCAAAAAGCACAAGTAGTTTGGTGTAGCTAAAATGTAGGATATAAAGACATTAGCATATTAGAGATTAAGTTGCCTGAGAAATGAGGTTCAGTTAATGTCATGTTAAAAAATTTAGACTTTATCCTATAGACTGAAAGATACTAAAGACATTTTTGGACAAAATTTACTTAGCTTTCTGTTTGAGAAAGAATATCTTTGCATTAATGTGTGCTACCTTGTTTATTTATATTTAACAAGTCTGATTTAGAATGAGAACTCCTGTCTTCAATTTCTTTCCTCACAAGAAAACTAGCATACTCCTTACCATATGAGAGGAATTTATGTTTATTGAAGAGAAATGAATATTATTAGAGATATTTAAGTAGAAAGTTAGCTTTGGTACAACACAAACCCAAGTTAATAGCCTGGTTTTATTTATTAGTTATGTCACGATTGCACCTCAGTTTCCTCATCTGTAATAACGGGAATGCAGATATTGAGCAGAAATGTTACTGAGACCTTTGCTTGGTGCATAGACATTCCTCAGTCAGATTTTGTATTTATACATTTGTGTATACGACTGCTGTCATGGTTTCTTAAATTATCCCTCTGCCAGTGTGTATCTTCAAAACAAACTAAATGAAATGCTGTTAGATTAGATTGCCGTAAAAACAAAACAACCGACTACCACTGAAAAGAATTTATTTTAAACTTTATTAGTATATTATGTCAGCTACAGAAAATAAAGAGAAGATTTTAGTGCAACTACTTTAAATTCTAAACAACACATACTTAGAGTTTAGAGCAAGAATCAAAGCCTAGTTACACATTTGGTTTTAAGCACATTCTAACTGACCCTGAACAAAAATCCAAATTCTATTCTGCACAGATGGCAGAAAGCAATATTCCTGTGCTGCCAAAAATATGTGCAAGCTGAGAGAAGCACTAGATGACTTATTAAAATTGTTCTTTTAGCATCACCTTTGATGAGGGCTTCAAGACGTTTCAAACTAAATGAAAAACTTCCAGTGACTTATAGAACACAAAATGAATATAGGATGCTGATGCTTTGATGGGATATATTCCCAATGTGAATAAGATTTCAAATTGGATTACTGTGCAGAGACAAAAAGACAAAAAACTGAAACTGCTAACAAAGTTTATAGTTTGAGCTGGGGAGATGAAAGGGTGGGAAGTCTTCCAAATAGTTGCATTTAACACGAGCACAGCCCAATTTCCATTCCATTCTAAGTTTTTCCTTGAGAATATACCGTTACTCCTGGGGAAGTCTCCATCAAAATTTTCTCAACAGATAGCTCTGGCTAAATCCAGATTACTGACCCCTGGGGCCTAGTTCTTTGGTTTGCCAATTCAAATGATGCTTTCTCAACACTTGTATTGGCTGTATTATTTTAAAAGGTTTAAATGATATTTTGAAGTTCCTTAAAAAATAGTTCACTGTACCTGGGGGCCAGATGGCAGTGAATGCTGCTGCTGTTAATTTAAATAAATAAAAATAAGATGTCAAGCAGATTTACAAATATTCTGTATGAAGCAAAATGCAACATATATCTCCCCTTTTCTTTTTCTTTCTTAGACCTTTTCTTTAGAATATTCAACTTCAATGGAAAATTCAATCAGCCTATCTCTGATTAATTTTCACTTAACACATCAGAATGTTTTTTAAGTGCCAGTTGATCTCAAAGATACATTATGAAGATTTATGCAGGTAGTTTCCAGCCTTTAGTTTTAGAATGTATAAAGCTGCATTTAACGTTAAAAGGGTCTGTAAAGGTTGATTTTGATGCTGCAGTTGAACTCCACAAATGATAAATACACCCAGTCTCAGGAAAATATATTTCTCCATGAACACTGTTATAATATGAAGTTTTATGAGGCATCATATCTTCATGCACCCTCTCCTTTGTCATAAAAGTAAGAGTGTAACAAGTGGGTGTTTGAGAAGGGTAAAACTGTTGCAACAGTAGAGCTGACTCTGGGCATAAAAATAATCATGAAAAAAATAAGTGTTTATCATGGATGGTTTTATCATTTTTAACAATTAATGCTTGTGTCTACACATGAATTAAGAATCTATACACATTAAACTTTGGGATGCACAGAAACAGATAGAGACCAGAAAGTTTTATTTGAAATGCTGGTATTAGCATCAGTTAATCAGTTAATATGTCAGTCTATGTTCAGGTGTCCCCAAGTGACAGAGACTTCCAGAATCTCAGTTATTAGTTTTAGTTTTGTGTATTACCATAAGAGTTCTATTCATTTTGGCAATTCAGGGATCCAGGCTGAAAGACATTTTATCTAAATGCATGTCTATATTAACCAACTGGTGCAAAGGCAGTCTGATGAATTGCCGCCTCCCTCTTTAAAATTTCATTCACAAGTGACATATCATTTCATTTTTCATTTCTTTGACAAAAGCAAGTCACATGCTCACATCCAATTTCAAAGAGAATGGGAAAATTCAATTTTCCGTTTACCTAGACTACTAAGAGCCTGATATATTTGGTCAATTCCAATTAGGTCTAATGATTTTACCAAAAAAGCAAGACCTGAAGAGAGTATGTCACCAAAAGTTCTTAGAGGTGACCTAAAATAGAAATCTAGGAAGCTATTTCATATCAAAAAGAAGGATTGAAGCCATTAAAATGAGGGTAAAATATGAAACAAAATGCAAAGAGATTGGTGGATTCTGTGACTGTCTCACATAAAGATGGGTCTTCTTTATATCTAAAATATTCCTAACTCACTGTATAAAGATTATTCTATGTGTCTTAAAGATGCAAGTCAAAGCTGGTAACAAATCTAGGGATTGTGTCACTATAAACTCTTCTGTCTTAGTATTTGATAACTGTATTTGTGTGATTCAGTGAATTGAATTTAGATCAGTGATTGAATTCAGTTGAATTTAGTTCAATGATTCAGTGATTCTGCTTTAACAACTTTAAAAACAATAACAAAATATTTTTCTTTCTAACTTATATGAGATGCAGTTGCTAAAACTTGACTACAGAGTTGATGAAGTCAAGTCTTTTGCTCCTTCGATTGGGGTATTCCCATAAGAACCCTAAGTTTTCCAGATGTAAATTCCCTAAATATGTGCTCAGTTACTCAGTTGTATCCAGTTCTTTGCAACCCCTTGGACTGTAGCCCATCGGGCTCTGCCATCCATGGAATTCTCCTGGTAAGAATACTGGAGTGGGTTGCCATTTTGTAGTGTAGATCTTCCCAAGCCAGGATTGAATCCATGTCTTTTGTGTCTCCTGCATTGGCGTGGATTCTTTATCATGCCATCTGGGAAGCCACCGCTTTGAAGATTCTTCAAAGAATCTTCTATATCTAGAAACTTCATTCTTCTTTGGCACTTTTGAAATCCACTTTTGCTCTTCAGTAAGCCACAGTGGAAAGATCCTTGGGTTTGGTGTCAAACAACAGAAGTTTAAGTGCCAACTATGCCAGTTTTAAATATGAGTCATATCTTAGCACTATCTTAGTTTTACCATCTACACAATGGCAATAATGTTGCTTATTTTGCATTGTTTTATAAAGATAAAATACTATCTTAAAAACATAGCTTAAAATTCAAAAGAGTAGACATGAATTAAGTAGTTATTTCCTGGACAAACTTTAATGGTGATAGTATTTTAAGTGAGGCAGTATACCATAGTGTTCAAAAGTAGAAATAAACTACCTTTGTTTAAAATTTGTATAGAGGAATGAAAGACCCTGAATAGCCAAGACAGAGTCTTGGGAGGAAGAACAGAGCTGGAGGAATCACACTCCCTGACTTTAGATTACACTACAAAGCTACAGTAAGCAAAACAGTTTGGTACTGGCACAAAAACAGATATGCAATTCAATGGAAAAGAATAGAGAGCCCAGAAATATACCCACACACTTACAGTCATTTACTCTGTGGACAAATGTGGCAAGAATATACACTGCAGAAAACAGTCTCTTCAATAAATGGTTCTGGAAAAAACTGAATGGCTGCATGTAAAAGACTGAAATTAGAACATTCTCTAATACCATATACAAAAATAAACTCAAAAGATCTAAATATAAGACCAGATATCATAAAAATCCTAGAGGAAAACATAGGTAGAACACTCTCTGACATAAATCACATCAATACATTTTTGAATCCATCTCCTAAAACAAAGGAAATGAAAGCAAAAATAATCAAACTGGATCCCATTAAACTTGAAAGCCTTTGCACAGCAAAGGAAACCCTGACAAAATGAAAAGAGAACCAACTGGAGAGACTATTTTTCAAATGATCTGACTAATAATGGGTTTATATTCAACATATATAAGCAGATCACACAACAACATAAAAAAAATTCAAAAATCTAGTTAAAAAATTGAGCAGAACTGAATAGTCACTTTTCCAAAAGGGAAATTTGGATGGCTAGCAGGCACATGGGGAGATGCTCAACATAGCTAGTCATCAGGGAAATGCAAAACTACAGTGAGAAATCACCTCACACCTATCACAACGGCTAGCTTCAAAAGGAACATAACACATATTGGTGAAGATGTGGGTAAAAGGGAATCCTCCTACACTGTCAATTGGAATGTAAATTGGTGCTGCCATTTTTGAAAACAATAGGAAATTTTCTTAAGGAACTAAAAATAGAACTCTTTGTATACATAAACAAACAAATAACAGCAGTTCCACTCCTTGGTATATATCTGAAAAAAACAAGAACCCTAATTTAAAAAGGTACATGATTCCTAATGTTCATAGCAGCATTATGTACAAATGCCAAGATGTGGAAGCAACATAACTGTGAATATCACAGTGAAATACCACTCAACTTAAAAAAGAATGAGAGTTTCCCATTAGCAGCAACATGAATGGACTTGGAGGGCATTATGCTAAGTGAAATAAGTCAGGCAGAGAAAGATAAATAATGGATGATATCACTTATATGTAGAATCTAAATATATAACACAAACTAGTCAGTATAAACAAAAAAGCAAACTCACATATGTAGAGAACGAAGTAATAGGTACCAATGGGGAGAGAAAGGAGGGAGGGGCAATATAGGAGTAGGGCACTAAGAAATATGAACTATTAGGTCTAAAATTAGCTATAAGGATATTTTGTAAAACATAAGGAATACAGAAAATATTGGCTGCTATTTATAAATGGAGTTAACCTTTAAAAATTGTGACTCACTATGTTGTACACATATGGTATATACATTATTGCATGTGAACTATATTTTGATTAAAAAATTAAAAATCAAATTCTACTACAGCCACAGTGTAACTTTCAACAGGTCAACACCTTGAGATATATCTTTTCAATTAGCTAAACTGAAATCATAATAAGAATGCCAACCTTATGCTATTGATGCAAAATTAAAGGCAATATTCTACCAAAACTTAGCTTTATGCCTGGCAAACAGTAAGTACTTAAAACAAGCTAGATACTATTACTGAGTTAAACACATGAAAATGGTTTGTAAACTGTCATGTAATACAAATGTTAGTTATAACATTATTTTTCTTATTGTCATAGTTTGACTTATTGGAAGGAATAATAATAATACTGTCAGACTCCATGGATTATGATAGTTACTCAAGTTACTGTGCCCAAATGATAAAAACTTTGTCATTGATACACTGTTAGAGAAGGAAGGATATTGTGAGGTTTAATGTGTATTTTTGAAAGTGGAAATATTTTTTTCTTTTCCCCAGTTCAGTTCAGTTGCTCAGTCGTGTCTTGACTCTTTGTGACCCCATGGACTGCAGAACGCCAGGCTTCTCTGTCCATCAACAACTCTCAGAGCCTACTTAAACTCATATCCATCATGTCGGTGATGCCATCCAACCATCTCATCCTCTGTCGTCCCTGTCTCCTCTCACCTTCAATCTTTCCCAGCATCAGGGTATCTTCAAATAAGTCAGTTCTTTGCATTAAGTGGCCAAAGTATTGGAGTTTCAGCTTCAACATCAGTCCTTCCAATGAATATTCAGGGCTGATTTCCTTTAAGATTGGCTGGTTGGATCCTCTTGCAGTCCAAGGGATTCTCAAGAGTCTTCTCCAACACTACAGTTCAATAGCATCAATTCTTTGGTGCTCAGCTTTCTTTATAGTCCAACTCTCACATCCATACATGACTATTGGAAAAACCATAGCTTTGACTAGACAGATCTTTGGATAATGTAAAAAGTAAAGTTGCTCAGTCATATCCGACTCTTTGCAACCCCATGGACTGTAGCCTACCAGGCTCCTCTGTCCATGGGATTTTTCAGGCAAGAATACTGGAGTGGGTTGCCATTTCCTTCTCCAGGAGATCTTCCTGATCCAGGGATTGAACCCAGGTCTTCCACATTGTAGGCAGACACTTTACCGTCTGAGCCACTGGGGAAGTCCGGGTAATGCAATGTCTCTGCTTTTTAATATGTTGTCTAGATTGATCATAGCTTTTCTTCCAAGGAGAAATTGTCTTTTAATTTCATGGGTACAGTCACTATCTGCAGTGATTTTGGAGCCCAGAAAAACAAAGTTTCTTACTATTTTCATTGTTTTCCCATCTATCTGCCATGAAATGATGGGATCAAATACCATGATCTTAGTTTTCTGAATGTTGAGTTTAAAGCCAACTTTTTCACTCTCCTCTTTCGCTTTCATCAAGAGACTCTATTTCTTTTTCACTTTCTGCCATAAGGTTGGTGTCATCTGCGTATCTGAGGTTATTGATATTTCTCCCAGCAGTCTTGATTCCTGCTTGTGCTTCATCCAGTCCAGCATTTCTTATGATATACTCTGCATATAAGTTAACTGAACAGGGTGACAATATACAGCCTTGATGTACTCATACACTCCTTTCCTGATTTTAACCAGTGTGTTTTGCCATGCCCCATTCTAAATGTTGCTTCTTGACCTGCTGCATACAGATTTCTCAGGAGGCAAGTCAAGTGGTCTCATATTCCCATCTCTTTAAGAATTTTCCACAGTTTTTTGTGATCTACACAGTCAAAGGCTTTGGCATCGTCAATAAAGCAAAAAATAGATGTTTTCCTGGAACTCTCTTGCTTTTTGGATGATCCAAAAGCTGGTGGTAATTTGATCTCTGGTTCCTCTGCCTTTTCTAAATCCAGCTTTAACATCTGGAAGTTCACAGTTCACGTAATGTTGAAGCCTGGCTTCAACAGGAGAATTTGGAGCATTACTTTGCTAGCATGTGAGAAGAGTGCAATTGTGCAGTAGTGTGAATATTCTTTGGCACTCTCTTTCTTTGTGATTGGAATGAAAACTGACCTTTTCTGGTCTTGTTGTCACTGCTGAGTTTTCCAGATTTACTGGCATATTGAGTGCAACACTTTCACAGTATCATGTTTTAGGATTTTAAATAGCTCAATTGGAATTCCATCATATCCACTAACTTTGTTTGTAGTGATGTTTCCTAAGGCCTACTTGACTTTGCATTCCAGGATGTCTGGCTCTAGGTGAGGGATCACCCAATCATGGTTATCTGGGTCATGAAGATCTTTTTTTGTGAGTTCTTCTGTATACTCTTGCCACCTCTTTTTAATATCTTCGCTTCTGTTAGGTTCATATCATTTCTATCCTTTGTTGTGATCATCTCTGCACGAAATGTTCCCTTGGTGTCTCTAATTTTCTTGAAGAGATCACTAGTTTGTCCCATTCTATTGTTTTCCTCTATTTCTTCGCATTGATCACTGAGGATGGCTTTCTTATTCTTTGAAATTCTGCATTCAGATAGGTATATCTTTCCTTTTCTCCTTTGCCTTTTGCTTCTCTTGTTTCCACAGCTATTTGTAAGGCCTCCTCAGGCAACCATTTTGCCTTTTTGCATTTCTTTTTCTTGTGGATGATCTTGATCACTGCCTCCCCAGATAACCAAATAGAGCTCAACTTTAAAAATAAATAAATCTGAAATTGTGTGTGGTGGGTTGGTTTTGGAATAATATCTCAGTCTATTCTATTTGAACAGCTTATTATTTATATTCTATATCATATTCTTTATTTTTACCTTTGTTTTCCTGAATCATTCACATGCTGATTAATATAAACCATGTTTAAGCTCAAATGAGTTAATACATCTGAGAAATTATACAATATAGCTATTTTAATATCAAATTAAAGGCTATTTTTAAAACATAAATCTTGAAAACATACAAAGCCTGTTCTCTTTCTCTGTGTCTTGGTCTGCCTGTTTCTCTCAGTCACTTCCTTATTCATGAATATAGACACGCATCTGCTTTTCCTTTTCATAAAAAGTTGGTCCTATCATCAGTAATATCAAAAAAGCTTAAACATTCTATACATTTTATAAAAAGTGAAGACTCTTGTTTTGTTTGAGGAAATCACATTTTAATTTTAAATAATTCATATCAATTACATATAAAATATTTTAGATATTATACTTAAAACCAGCAATATACTTGCAGATAAGGATTCTAGCCTAGAAAAGCTTTTAATTTGGTAGGAGAGATAGGCAAGCATATAACTAAGTTTAAAAGAAGTCAGTGTGATATGCATTCCAAATGGGGTTAGAAGCAAGTTGCCATGTGTTCAGGGTAGGAAGAGTGATTAATTCAGTATGAAGGCATCAGGAAAGATTCGCAAATGCATTCCATCATCATTTGTGTGATATGGCTGGGGAAGCACAGGATCATTTATGTTCTTTATTTTTGACTTCTAACGAGGCTCTAATTAATTTCCAAGGGACTCTCCGCTTGGATCAGCTCTTCCCTCCAAAGAACAACCTCTGACCTCACCTCTGAACCGTTTAATTGTTTGTGCATTGATTGCTCAGAAAGCTTTTGACCAAATGATGAGTAGTTACCCATTTCTTCACATATCCTGGGCACTGAGTTTTCTGTTCACATTTTCTGTTCATTAGGGATTTAAATGAAGGCACAAACCATATTTTTCAAAAGTGGCTATCTTCTGTTTCTTTGTTTTACATTCAAACCATTTCTCTGGGCAGAATTTGTTCCATTATTTCATTAATTTGTAGACAAAAGTTTTAACGATATAATCAAATCCATGTGTCCTCAGAAAAAAGGAAAACATGTGTGTGTGTGTAAGCACAATATTTTGTACTATCTTGTTTGTAGGGAGGTAGATGTACAAATAATACAATACATAAATTGCAGCACAACAAAATATGAATTGAGCTCAGATTTAACAGGTGGCAATCTATAACTATTTGTGGAGAATTTTTTTTCTCTCTTCTGCCCCATCCTACCCGAGACATGGTGGACACTTTACAGCTGTGGACTACAGAGTTTTAAACAATCAATATTCATTCAAAAATTTGTTGTTTAAATAAAATTGTAGTGTCTATGCTCTTATATTTTGGAACTACCAGGAAGACATTTGAATTTGGTTAATCTTCAGAGAATCTAAAGTTATATGGTTATAGATGTAAATACACCATAGCCCACTGAATGTCGCATTTCCCTTTCTTCTTCCTAGTCAGCTGCCCCTTCAGATGTCTTCTTCCTCTGTACACCGCAAAGTGCCTAGGTTCCTCTTCCTCCTCTTCCTCCTGCTCTCCTCCCACTCTCCCTTTAGGGCCTCACTGTGTGGCCCCACTTTGTGCATGAGCTGGTAAGTTCCATTTCATGCCACTGGTGCTTTGGCTGGAGTTAGTGGACCCTTCAGCATGGAGCTCCTAAGACACTCTGCTTTACTCCATACACAGTGTAAGTTCAATCAATTACTGTGTGTAGACGTTATCTTCTCAATCAGGAGTTAAAATGGAGTGGTTCCAAGGGCTGGAGACAGAAAACCTCTGTCCATTCTACCATATTTGCACAGATTCTACAGGATACTCTAGAGCCATGAAAATTACATGTTCAGAAATTACAATCTCACGAAGGCAAGCTTATATTATAATATTAAATTTAAATAGCAAAATAAAAAATTGTATACAAAATAGAACACCAGAATTATAGAAACATTGGTTAAAGACAAAATAAGAAAGAAAAGAAATTGAAAAAGAGAGACAATTAAAATATGAGATACTATCAATATTCGTTCAGTACTATAACACTGTGATGAAAAATATGGGTGCCTTTTTTTCTGCCTTTTCTCTTTTGTTTTTCTGTATCTCTCACTCTTTCTCTCCCTCCTTCCCTCCCTATCTGAAATTCATAAATCAAAATGCCTACCTGAGTAATAGCATTATTGAAGAATGAAATCTCTTAGCAATGTACATTATTTTATAAGCAATTTTTACTAATTCATTTTGTTTTCAGAATACACACTTTGGTTTCATCACACTGATGTTTGTGATAACACTATTTGTTTAAAATGTTTCTTAGTCTTTTTAAATACACATGAAGCATATACACCCTAGAGCTTTTTTCTAAGTAATAATTACAGAAAAAAGTCAACTTGTATTGCATGAATTGTATACAAATACATTGCTGCGAAGGTTAAAACATTATCCAGGTATTATCAATATAGTGCTGATTAATTGTTTCTACTTTTGGAAATAAAATGAATATGTCAGCTGGAAAGAAAGAATAATGATTTGAGGAGTGATTTAAAAAATGATTCAGATAGTAGAAGGCAAGAATTCCTTCTGCTTTCTTTCTTAAATTCATCTCCCCCCGGTGGCACAATACTGACTAGAAAGGCTTAGAAATCTTTGTGAAGGTAAGAAGAGGAAAAAAAATCCTTCTACAGAATCGTACTTTCTAAGTTTTCATCTGCACGATGCTCTCCTTCCCCTTGATATTATGTGTTGAGGAAAACTGAATTATGACTTTGGCTTCCAGTCAGATCCTGTTGAGTTACAGAAGATAAATTGATGAACAATGTTAAAGTTAAGGCTCATAATTCAGTTGTCCAAAGTACATCCTGCAAAAGCAGTTTGTATAAGCAATAAAAATTGAGGGAAAGCTGCCAGGACTGCTCCTTTTTCCATTTTGTTTTGGTTCTTGGAAAGAGCTTTGCCCAGTAAATGTGTTTTGCATTCTTTGAATTTATTACTTTTTGAGCCAAAGCTAGAAACTGGCTGGATTTCCAAATTTGATGGTTTATTACCTATAGAAAAATTCAGACTTCTTAAAAATCAAATAAAGCATGCTTTCATGCAGTAACATTTCAGGCCCAGAATTTGTGCAAGGAACTCTGACTTCTCCCCTGTATAGTTCATCCACCCATAAAATCTTATTCAACTCCATACTTTGCGCAGGATTAAATGATATGTTTCATGTATATTTTAGTGGCTAAACTACAAACTTTAACAACTTTAGTATTCACTTTTGTGTCTCATGTTAAGCATAGGGCCTAGCACATAGTCTAAGCACATAATCAATACCCAGTAAATATTAGAGTATTAACTATAATAATAAATATCATTTAGTTTCTATTATGTACCAGGCAATGTGATTGTCATATAGGAATGACAACAGCAAAAAGAAACAATTAGCTTTTACTGAATTGTTAATATGTTCTGAGAATTATATTAGGTACTTCATACTCAGTTTCCAAATTAAGTTTAAAAGATTGGAGTCATCACTCTTTATGTTTTATAGATAAAGATGTTGAAGTTAAGGCAGGTTAAATAATTGTCCTAAGTTGCAAAACTAAGTGGCAGAATTAGACTATTACACAACATTGGCTTTTGCATCACCCTGGTGGTTCAGACAGTAAAGAATTTGCATGCGATGCGGGAGACCTGGGTTCAACCCTGGGTTGGGAGCATTCCCTGGAGGAGGGCTTGGCAACCCACTCCAGTATTCTTGCCTGGAGAATCTCCATGGACAGAGGAGCCTGGCAGGCTACAGTCCTTGGTGTCATAGAGAGTCAAACATGACTGAGCAGCTAAGCACAGCACACACATTTAGTCATTATAGTAAGTACACGGGTAGATATTATTATACACTTATTTCTAACATGGTAAAACTGAAACTAACAGAATCAAAGTCACTGCATTTTTTTAAATAGAAGAGGTGAAGAAAAAAAAATTTGTTGGTTTTCAGGGGATTTTAGAGATTAAACCCTCACTCAAAGAACTCAGAACTGGGAAGAGGTTAAGAGATACACAAAAATGATGCAAAACAGGAAGTAGCAAATGCTATGAAAAAAAATGTAGACAGATAACACATCTTATGGGAGCTTTGAGAGAGGAGGTAGAATCATGAATTTCACAGAAGAAGCAGCATTCAAAATTTCCTTGACGCACAGGTGGATCTAGACATAAAAATGATGTAAATAGCAATAAGTCATTGATTCAAAAGGTTGGGTTGGAGCATTTGCTTTGTAAAGGAGACAGAAGAGAGGTACACTAATGCTAAGCATGTCAGTGATACAGTCCCTCAAAGTTTAAGTTTTTTCAGGAAGAAGTTCATATAGATCTTAATATATGATGTACAACAAATCAACTTTTTTCAAGTTCTTTCTGAAAATAAATTCTAAAAGATGAAGCAAACTGACATTAATTGAACCTCTATTCTTTGGAGAGCCCTGTAATAGGAACAGGAGTGGGGGGAGAGGGTGGGGTGCACCAAAAACATTGGCAGAGTGGCTAACCTGGAGGCGACTCAGGCGACTGTAATCAGTGGGAGAGCAAACCTTCAGCCAGAACAAAATAAAAAGCTAAGTGGCCCGTACAAAAATTGAATTTACAACTGGCCTCATTAGTGCCATGTTCTAGCTAATTGGGCCGTATGTTAATGCACTGGGCATGCAGCAATGTTGGAAGATAAATGAAAAAGCACTCAGTCTTCCCACTTCACTATCATGGATACATCGAGTACCAGATGGTGGCATGTTATAAATGGAATGAGTCATTCTGGAGGCACATCTGAAGTATCAATAAATATGGGGTTCATGTAAACAGAACTGTATCTGCAAGCACCTTCTCTAAACACAGGTGGAGAAAGGAGTCAACAGTGATTTTGGACAGAGCACTGGACTGAGAAGCTGGAGACCGAAGGCTTAACACTGCTGACTACATTTACTCCTGTTCCTCCCTCTTTGGAATTCACGTCCCCAGAATTTTGTTAGCCTGACTCCTTCTCAAGTTCTGTTTATCATTGCAGTTATCTGCCCTCAGACAACTTTCCCTAACAGCCTTAAAGTAGATCTTCCTTCATATTCTGTCTCACTACTGTATTATGTGTGTGTGTTACTTGTTCAGTCCTCTCCGATTCTTTGTGACCCCACAAACTGTAGCCCGCCAGGCTCCTCTGTCCATGGGGATTCTCCAGGCAAGAATACTGGAGTGGGTTGCCATTTCATTCTCCAGGGGATCTTCTCAACACAGAGATAGAAGCCGGGTCTCCCGCATTGTAGGCAGATTCTTTGCCATCTAAGCCACCAGGGAAGCCCCACTACTGTATTGGTTTCCTTGGTTTCCTCCAAATAGGCAATTTTTTTTTTAACTTATTCATTATGTTTCCTACACTACAATCTAAGCTCCATGAAGGGAGGGATTTTATCCTATTTTATTTACCAGTGTATCCCCAATGTCTAAAATAATACCTGGTGCATGGTAGATGCTCAGTAAATATTTTTGATTAGTGAAATTATGGCTTTGCCCTCTACTGTCTGACTTAAGACATTTGGTTTATATAATATTGTTATTATTAGTGAGGATAAAAATAGCAACACTATATGCTGTGATAGAGATCAAAATTTGTCAAGTCATGTGGAAGCCCTTCAAAATTTGTATGGGATAATAGAACATGAGTTTGCCATTTTCAGTAAACGAGAAGAGTCATAGGAAGATAAAACTTAGTGGTCAAAAGGAGATACTGGTTTTTTGAATAAGTTGGTAAGAGATTGTATGTCCATTGCCAATTCTATTTCCTAATATGTGTTTCAGTTTCTCTCAGCTGTGAGGTCTCTCATAATTCTAGAACATGATGAATTGCTGATGTTTCAGCAGATTATAACAACCATTTATGGCAGTGTTTCACAGATTGGCATTTCCCTATTTTCCATTTCTCGGGTCATAGTTAAGATGCCAGCATAGAAAAAGGGTGTTGGTGTGGGTGTGGATGTGGGTGTGGGTGTTTGCCTTCTTGCTTATTTTCTTACTCATTGAGAACTGCCACAATAGTCAATATTAAAAAAAAAAAGTGTTGGGACTTTTTGAGTGGTCCAGTGGTTAAGAATCCACCTTCCATGCAAGGGCCATGGGTTTGATTGCTTGTTGGGCAACCAAGATCTCACATGCCATGTCTCAGGGCAGCTAAGCCCATGCTGCAACTAGAGAGTCCACATGCTGCAACTAAGACCCCACATGGCCAAATAAATAAATATTTTAAAAAATGAAATGTTAAAAACTTACTGTACAACCAGAATAGGGCCAAGCCCTATTG
>SJYA01002742.1:4474538-4493114 GCA_006410615.1 Neotragus moschatus | reverse complement strand
CCTATTGGTTGACAAAGAAATTTTGCCATTCCAGCGGCACACAACCTAGAGAAGAATAAAAGTTAATTGAAAAAAAATAGTGCATATTGCTCTCCTACAGTAGCTTTCTCCTGAAATAATAAAGATTAAACTGTCTAGCATAGATAAGGAAGGGAATAATTTATAAGCAAAAAAGTTCTTATATATATTGTATATATTAATACATTATATTATCATATGTATTAATAGTATGCTTGATAATGAAACTAGGAAGACAGAGGTAAAACCAGAGAGCAGGGACATATCTCAGTCAAAATAACAAGGAAATTGGATAGAGGTTGTCTTTCTAACATATAAGAGATATCAAATTGCAAGCATGGAAAATATGAGAAACATAATTTATAGGAAAGGCAGTGGTATAAAGTTCCAGGAACTACTGGAGAAAAGAAGTAAGCTATCATTCCTTGAGCACATATGCTCTTCCAAAAAAAAAAAAGGGTATTATATTTTATTTATCTTCTAGAAACCTTGCACTGCAGGTATCATTTGTAGGAGTTTACAGAAAAGCAAACTATGACTTATGTAGTTTCATTGATCTGTCAAAAGCCACAAGGTTACTGTGTTAAACAGCCACTTTTTTTTTTTTGCATAGAGTTCTATTTATTTTTTTTAGCTTTTTATATGTTTATTTTTTAACACCAAAAACATTTTGTATTGGGGTATTGCCAATTAAAAATGTTATGATAGTTTCAGGTGAACATTCTCACCCAACTAAAGAGCCTCTTGATGAAAGTGAAAGAAGAGAGAGAAAAGTTGGCTTAAAGCTCAGCATTCAGCAAACTAAGATCATGGCATCTAGTCCCATCACTTCTTGGCAAATAGATGGGAAAACAGTGACAGTCTTTATTTTTCGGGGCTCCAAAATCACTGCAAATGGTGACTGCAGCCATGAAATTAAAAGATGCTTATGACCAACCTAGACAGCATATTAAAAAGCAGAGACATTACTTTGCCAACAAAGGTCTGTCTAGTCAAGGCTATGGTTTTTCCAATAGTAATGTATGGATGTGAGAGTTGAACTATAAAGAAAGCTGAACACCAAAGAACTGATGCTTTTGAACTGTGGTTTTGGAGAAGACTCTTGAGAGTCCCTTGGACCACAAAGAGATCCAAAGTCAATCCTAAAAGAAATCAGTCCTGAATATTCATTGGAAGGACTGATGCCGAAGCTGAAACTCCAATACTTTGGCCACCTGATGTGAAGAACTGACCCATTGGAAAAGACCCTGATGTTGGGAAAAATTGAAGGCAGGAGGCGAAGGAGACAGCAGAGGATGAGACGGATGGATGTCATCACNTCATTGGAAGGACTGATGCCGAAGCTGAAACTCCAATACTTTGGCCACCTGATGTGAAGAACTGACCCATTGGAAAAGACCCTGATGTTGGGAAAAATTGAAGGCAGGAGGCGAAGGGGACAGCAGAGGATGAGACGGATGGATGTCATCACTGACTCAATGGACATTAGTTTGAGTAAACTCTAGGAGTTGGTAATGGACAGGGAGGCCTGGTATTCTGCAGTCCATGGGGGTGCAAAGAGTCAGACACAGCTGAGCAACTGAACTGAACTGTACTCTCACTCAAACCACACCCCTATCCAGACTAGCTCATGACATTGAGCATAGGACCATGTGCTATACGATAGGTCTTTGTTGGTTACCCATTTTAAATATAGCAGTTGGAGTGTGTATATGACCTNGCAAAGAGTCAGACACAGCTGAGCAACTGAACTGAACTGTACTCTCACTCAAACCACACCCCTATCCAGACTAGCTCATGACATTGAGCATAGGACCATGTGCTATACGATAGGTCTTTGTTGGTTACCCATTTTAAATATAGCAGTTGGAGTGTGTATATGACCTTCCTAAAGGCCCTAACTATCCCTTTCCCCCAGCAACTATAAGTTCATTTTCTAAGTTTGTGATTCTCTTTCTTAAAAGCCAGTTTTGAATCTTAAGGAGGTATGTGCTAAGTCACTTCGGTCAGGTCTGACACTTTGCAACCCTATAGACCATAGCCTCCCAGGCTCTGCTGTCCATGGGATTCTCCTGGCAAGAATCCTGGAGTGGGTTGCCCTGCCCTTGCCCATCTCCAGGAGATCTCCCTGACTCAGGGGTTGAACCCATGTCTTCTGCCCTGGTAGGCAGGTTCTTTACCACTAGTACCATCTGGGAAGCTATAAGGAGGTATAGGAGTTTAGAACACTTATACAAAAACAGGGTGTATTTACATTCATATCACGTTTGTAGGGGCATTCCCTAGTAGCTCAGCTGGTAAAGAATCTGCCTGCAATGCAGGAAACCCTGGTTCGATCTTTGGGTCGGGAAGATCTGCTGGAGAAGGGAGAGGCTCCCCACTCCAGGATTCTGGCCTGATGACTGGGACAGACTGAGCAACTCTCACTTTCACTTTTGTAGACTTACAGCCCAGCAGCTCTGTGTAAACCCTTGCCTATCTGAAAGCACACCAAACTGAGTCTGATGTCTGAAATTTTTATGGTACTGCAGTAATTTGAAAATAGTCAACTTTGAAAAGGGATTGCAAAACCTTTACCATGACTAGTCCATGTGGCAGTTTTGCATGAAAAACTCAAGAAAAACACACTGAAAATTCTGCTTTATGCTGTGAATTCCCAAGAAATACAGTGCTATCACTGTAATGCAAATTTCTTTCTATTTATCTGGGTTGATATCTTAAAAATATAATTTGAAAGAAAAATTTGTGATTAAGTACANCTGGACTGAGGGAAAAACTCTGCAGAGCTAAAGACATGACTCTTCAAAAAATAAATTACAAAGAGATCAAGGAAAGAGAAGAAAAGAGAGATGCACACACAGAACAGAGATGATCTATAAATTAATGATTTGAGATTTATCACCCAATCTTGATATATAGCCATAAAACCATACTTAAGAGAATACAGTATTAATGGGATAAATTGGAACTTTGGATTGTGATTAGATATTTGAATTGCTAACAAAATATTATTTTTTGTATGATAATGATATTGTCAATGTTTAAAATATTGAAGCCCTTCTATTGTATAGATGATGCAGACATTTTTAGAATTAAAATCATACATATATGAAATTTGCCTCAAAATAATCCGAAAATGGGAAAAATATATTGAATGGAAACATACATGAAACAATGTGATCCATGAGTTCATAAACTTAATGCTGAATGATGGTTATCTAGGAGGTCTTTAAACTACATAGTGTTTGAAATTCCTCCAAGGGTACTTATCAAAATAGTTTATCCCACCATTTCTAATGTAGTATAAATCTAAAAAATAATTAATCTACTAATTCAGTAAATTACTCACAGATTATTTTGATCTGATATAGTGGATGGAAACAGTCATTTGAATCAAACACTCTTAGATTTTAATTTCAGTTTCACCAATTAATAACTATATGACATTCAGTTCAGTTCAGTTCAGTCACTCAGTCTTGTCTGACTCTTTGTGACCCCATGAATTGCAGCATGCCAGGCCTCCCTGTCCATCACCAACTCCCAGAGTTCACCCAAACTCATGTCCATTGAATTGGTGATGCTATCCAACCATCTCATCCTCTGTTGTCCCCTTCTCCTCCTGCCCCCAGTTCTTTCCAACATCAGAGTCTTTACCAATGAGTCAACTCTTTGCATGAGGTGGCTAAAGTATTGGAGTTTCAGCTTTAGCATCATTCCTTCCAATGAACACCCAGGACTGATCTCCTTTAGAATGGACTGGTTGGATGTCCTTGCAGTCCAAGGGACTCTCAAGAGTCTTCTCCAACACCACAGTTCAAAAGCATCAATTCTTCGGCGCTCAGCTTTCTTCACAGTCTAACTCTCACACCCATACATGACCACTGGAAAAACTATAGCCTTGACTAGAAGGACCTTTGTTGGCAAAGTAATGTCTATGCTTTTGAATATGCTTTCTAGTTTGATCATAACTTTCCTTCCAATGAGTAAGTGTCTTTAAATTTCATGGCTGAAATCACCATCTGCTGTGATTTTGGACCCCCAGAAAATAATGCCTGACACTGTTTTGACATTGGTGCAGTTATTTCCTTTCTATTATCAACATTTTTACTCATTTCCATAATGTAGGATCAAAATGGCTAATATCAATAATGGTTGTATTAAAGATTATAAGTGAAAGCTACCTAGCACTGTGTTTGGTATGGAATAGATATGTAATGAATAGTTACTGTTATCATTATAAGCTTTTCAAGAAAAGAGTAAATGTACTGTATTTAAATCAGTGTTTCGTTAAAATGACTTATCTTCAGTGTATCCTTCACTGAAGGAAGTAGATTTTAAATTGGTAAAACTGTCCTGTGTGCTGTTATTTCAGTAGTGTCCAACTTTTTGTGATCCTATGGACAGTAGCCCACCAGGCTCCTCTGTCCATGGGATTCTCCAGGCCAGAACACTGAAGTGGATTGCTGTGCCCTCCTCCAGGGTTTCTTCCTGACCCAGGGACCTGAATCTCCTATGTCTCCTGCATTGGCAGGCAGTTTCTTTACCACCAGTGCTACCTGGGAAGCCCCAAAATTGCTCTATGAATGAACAATAAAATTAGAAATGTATTTTACTTGCATGCAGCTATACTTCCCAAGCCTGAATTTCCTTTGCAAACATCAGTGATTCAGTCCGACTTGGTGAAACTGACTGTTTGTGGCTTATGCTGACCTTAAAATCCCTCAACTCTCTTCAGCGTGACTAATTATTGATTTTGGGTAAGGACTATTTAATTAAATAGATACCAGGAAGAGATAGCATTTCTGAGTAGAGAAAATGGCTGAAGGTGATTATTAAATGTTTTCCTTGTGGAATCTTGATAAAGTCATTGTTAATTTATATTTTCTTCTTTAGGACACGCTTGTCTCTTCATCTGTCATCTTTTCTGACATTGCCACACCACTGGGAGGGTGCCTGTTTATTTGAGATGTCTGACATTTCTCAAAAAGTTGGCTTGACACATGTGTACTAATAAAGCTCAATTATTGAAAGATTAATAGTGCATTGGGAAAGGTCATGTATGAGAGAATGACTTATATTTGAAACTTATTCAGATGGTTAAAATAAATTAACCTGAGCGTTATCTGCTGGTGTATACTACCATGATCAACTCAGACAGTGATCAATGGTGCAAACCCTCTAAAGTATATGTATCTGGATATCTATATCTATCTATCTATCTATAAATGCAGTGAGAGACTTCTCTCTTAGATTCCACATCCAAGTGGAAAGTTTGGTAAGCATTCTCTTGGAGAGAAGAGCGTATAAGTGGTAGGAAGGAAGTGATCTTAGGCAGAGTACTGACCCAGAGAAAGAGAATACCACAAAACAGATGGCATAAAGGTAGAATTACCATAACTAACCCCTAGGCTGATAACTAAGAATGGACACTTATTAGCTGGGTTAAGATAAATGAATACTTATTATTGAGCATTCTTCATCATCTGCCCACTGTTTATTGTGACCTTACATTTATGTAAGAATTATGACATAAGTAATCATGTTAAGATAATTAAGAATAATAACCAAAAAAAAATCACTCAGCCAAAATAAATAGCAAGACATCTTGCTTGTTAAGTATCTACTATGTATTAGGCATTCTTAGTATCATTCTGCACATTTTCTGATTTTTTGGAACCATGCATTTTAATATTTTTAAACATGTATGTGCTATGGGCAATGTTTCAGACAAACTATAAGGAGAAATTGTTACTTGAGGATAGTGAGGAAATAATATTTGCATATCATACAGAATCCAGTGCAATTTATAAATGGAGTTTTCCTACTTTAATAGTAATGAGAATGTTTATGCTTTAATTATGTTTTATTGAGTACTGTGTAGTATTGGGAAGGAAAAAAGTTCTTGGCCCTGAAAATATTTTTTCCTGTAATCAAAGTCTAGCATACATGCCCTTAGAAGTGTAGGAATTTTAGAAAATAATCAGATAAATATAGGTTCACATTCATACACTGCTATTGTACTTAAAAATGTATTTTATTAAATAAATTGCAGCAAATTCTAGCAATGGAATAAAAAAGAATATTTATGCTTTCTATTCACAAAAAATGTTATTGTGTATTCAATAGGTGCCAAGAATCTATACTAAGTGTGAAGGATATATCAGTTAAAATAATAATATAGATACATATGTACATGGTGAACTGCATAGAATATGTTGTGAATGAAAAAGCATATAAATATATCATGTGTATTGTTTTTGATGCACAGTTAGATATAAAGCTTATATTGAATGCACTGAGATATAAACAATAGTGATCCATAATCACTGGAATATTTTATGGATTAACAGTGATTTTGAGTCACTGTCCCGTGTTAGGTCTTAATGGCACCCTCGCTTTTCCATTTCTGAGTCTTTTATTAAACTTTCATTAGAGCACTAGTTCATTAGAGCATTAGTTTAGAAATAAACTCTGGGGTCTAGTAATCCCTAGAGCACGAACTGGGACACACGTATTGCTTACTGACCTATAGTTTTGACATGTGTTTTCCATAATTTAGTAGCACATATTGTTACAAGGTAGAGTATGTCAGTAATCAAAACCAGAGTCTTCACCTGAGGCCTTTCATGCCCCTAGCTAATTCTTCCAAGAGTAAAGGATGTCAAGTACTTGAGCTCAGGTGAGGTATTATCCCCATTTCAAGTGGCTGACATATTTTAGATGTTGTCTCTCTGAAAAAGGCTTGAAATTCGGAGACTCTCGGTCTGCTCTATGTTGAGTAGAAGATTAAGTTAAGAGATGACTTTACTCTTCACAGGCAGTGAAACAGACTTAGGGGGAGCACCATGCTTCAAGTCTGCATTCCCATTTTTGCTGTTGTTTGTTTGTTTTATTTTGTTTTTGTTGTTACAAAGCAAAATAATTCATTTCTTTACTGAGGTCTTCAGCTGCCAACTTCTGTCAAATTTCTATTGCCTTCTTCCTCCTTCTGTTTCTTCACTCAGTTTAGAAATAAAACCTTCTCAGTTTGATTTTTCAACCCATTGAAATGATTGGGAATTGAAGAGTGTTATACATTTATCTCCTATCATTCGCATGTTTAAGGCCCCACCAGTACTCTGATGTAATTTGTTCCATATGGATATTTCATCATAGGATGCACAGAATCTGTTTCCACAAATAAGTTATTCCTTTAATAGATTCAGTGTTTTCTCCCTGTGTGTGAATGATAAAAGTATTTACTTTGATCACATTGCTACAGTTAGAAGAGCTTCCATAAGGAACCTCTCTGGGAGGCTCATTCTTAATAACTTATGAATGTTTCAGCCTGACTCTCAGACTCTCCAATTTCAGTCATTGCTTTTTTCTGATATGATGGTGAAAGTCAATTACTTCTTAAACTTCATCATTTTTACTGCTTGACAGGCACCACCAACTTCAATTAAAACCTAACCATTCTTTTATGTAAGATTCATTTATTTCCACATCCATAAGTACTCAAAGATTCTTTCCTCTTGTAGAGTCTTCTGCCAGTCCTCTTGGATCCATTCATTCCCGACCTAATTTTCAAAGTTTATTTTAATTATTTCTCTGCCAAATACTCTTTGATCATAGAAGTGCTATCCTTCCTCAGGTTTATTTTGGTTTCATGGTTTCTTATATCTTTTATCATTCACAATATTTTCACTGTATAGTACTCAGAGTGATCTTGTAAAATCAGATCAGGTAGCCTTCCTTACATATACCCTTCAATGGCTGCCCACAATTACTCTATCAGTTATCTCTTTCTGCATAAAATCAACAGCTTAAAATAATAGCCATTTATTATTTCAAAGCTTCTGAGGATTAGAACTCAAAGCATGATTCAGCAGCGAGTGTCCTGAGTGGTCTGCTTTGGGATTCCTCATGAGCCTGTAATTGAGGTTGGCTAAAGCTGGGATCGCATCTGAAAGCTCAACTAAGGAAAGATCTGCTTTAAAGACTGCATGGCTATTGTCAGGTTTCAGTTCCTTACAGCCTGTTGAACTAACAGGTTTAGTTCCTTGTTGGCTGTTGGCCAGTGACCATCCTCACTTCCTATCTGACTGTTTATTGCCCTCAGTTGATTGCCATACGGGCCGCCCCAGTATGGCCTCTTGCTTTATCAAAGTCAGCAAGGGTGAGAAGCAATAGTGAGAATCTGCCAGCAAGACAGAAGTTACGATTTTATAGCAAAAAATCACTAAAAATACATCCCATTAAATTTTCTGTATTCTGTTCATTAAAAGCAATCCATAGCTCCCACCCACTCTCAAAAGGAGAGGCTGAACATAGGGCATAAATGCCACACGGCGACAGCTTTGGGGGCTGTTTGTCTAACACACTTAACTTCAATCTCATCCTTGAATAATGCAATTTCAGTAGACTTTGGCGTGTTTGCAAGAGTTCTTCTATTTCAAATGTCCTTTCACTGACTCTGCAAAGCTAAGTGGCTCCATTTTACTTCTCAGTTCAAATGCCATCTCTTTAGATAGGTCTTGGCTTACCATCCTTAGACTTTATTGCTGGCACTTAATACATCTTTCTGAATGAATACATGAAAAGCTACCTTCCCCTGGTGTAGTACTACATTCAGTAGAAAATGGGGTTTGGATATGCATTTTTGTGTAACCCTAGGTAATTTTATTTTCCAACACATTTTATATTTATTCTCAGATGAGAGTGAAAAATCCCAAGGAGGCAGCAGAAATTGCCTTAATTTGTATTTAGAATGGAGAGAAATCAGACTGACTCTTAACAAGATGTAATGGATAGTGCAGGTCATTTGAATTCTTACAAGTTGGAGTGCATGAAATATAGATTCTTCCATTATTAGGTTAACATTTGTCTCCAGGGCTTGATAGTGATATGTAAACATTGTTTGAGAAATATATATTGTATACAAAGAGTAAAAGAAGAGAGGAAATGAGGGAGTAAAGGGAAAGAAGGATTGAGGGAGGAAAGAAAGAAGTAAGAAAGAGAAGATAGAAGTACATTTTCTGTTTCCTCATTTACTGAATAGGTTTAACCACACACTCTCAGTATATAGAACTATTAAGCACAGAAGGATAAATAATAATAATTGTATTATACCAATTTATAAAAGATAGAGGTAATGTCCATCTGTGGACAGTAATAGTCTAATATCCTATACTCAGAGTGTATCATATTTGTGGAATTCAATGTTAAATTTCACAGAATATTGAAAACCTCTCCAGTAAGACACAGCACAGTAATTGATCTCTATTATAGTAACTCTGATCATTAACACACACTTAGTGTTTTCTATGCTTGTCATGTTTGTAAGTTTCTGGCCATTTTTAAAAGCCGAGTATTTGTTATTAGAACCAAACATCTGACTGTATATTCTGCTACATCAGCAGCAACAATGAGTCAGTCCCTTTCATAATGCTGGTGTCAGATAAGAAGACCCTCCATTAGAGCCAACATATCTTTCAACAAATTGAGTTATATTTCAAGATTATGATTTAGCTTTTAGAATATTGAAAATTCTAAGATAAAAACCGTGTCATAGTGGGATTCTTTTGTATTGGAGGATTTGTTTAAAATACTATAGATTATTCTGTTATCTTTCAGCCCAATTTTTTTATTTCACTGTTTCATATATTATTGTTATTATTATTTTGTTACTTCAAGCTCACTTCTTCAATTGTTCTGGTCAAAGAACTCACCCTCTTTCACATTGCTCCAGGGTTTCCTACACCTGTATTTGGGAGGAAATACACCTCCTAAATACCCTCAAGTAAGTAATCATGTTCAAATAATACATACCTTCTAATATATCGGTTAGATGGAGGTGGATTTAATGCACTTTTAACATAGATGAGTACGTTCTTTATTTTTATTTCTCATTTATACATTCATATAAATATCTAGGGCTAGTCTAGAAAATAATTTAATATGAAATCAGGATTTCTCATTATTTCTAATCTTATAATATTTTCATTTATAATATTCCTGACATTAAAGAACTTACCATATGATATTATAAATCTGATCTCCATCTGTTTATTTGAAGGATTTACTAAGTAATAATGCAAATATGATTATCTAAGATGTATTTTCTCTTGGATGTAAACTGGTTTCTACTATTCCTTCTGTTTGGATCCACTGTTGTATTTTCGGTTTCTCCCACCTTAGGATAACCTCTATTCATCACAGGGTTTAACTTGAGTGTTATTTCTTTAAAAAAATCCCTTTTTGATCCTAAAGCTTGCATTCAGTTATTAATATTAATTTTCTACAGTTACTATAAAAAATTACCACAAACTTAGTGGCTTGTTGGGTTTTCATTCAGTTGGTCAGTCATGTCCAACTTTTTGAGACCCCATGGACTGCAGCATGCTAGACTTCCCTGTCCTTCACCATCTCCCAGAGCTTGCTCAAACTCGTGTCCATTGAGTTGCTGATGCCATCCAGTCATCTCATGCTCTGTCATCCCCTTCTCCTCCTGCCATCAATCTTTCCCAGCAGCAGGGTCTTTTCTAATGAGTGGGCTTTTTGCATCAGGTGGCCAAAATATTGGAGTTTCAGTTTCAGCATCAGTCCTTCCAATGAATATTCAGAATTAATTTCTTTTAGGATTGACTGGTTAGATCTTCTTGCTGTCCAAGGGACTCTCAAGAATCTTCTCCAACACCATAGTTCAAAAGCATCAATTCTTTGATGCTCAGCTTTCTTTATGGTCCATCTCTCACATCCATACCTGAAGCTGGAAAAGCCATAGCTTTGACTATTTGGACCTTTGTCAGCGAAGTAATGTCTCTGCTTTTTAATATGCTGTCTGGGTTTGTCATAGTTTTTCTTTCAAGGAGCAAGCATCTTTTAATTTCATGNTCTTCTCCAACACCATAGTTCAAAAGCATCAATTCTTTGATGCTCAGCTTTCTTTATGGTCCATCTCTCACATCCATACCTGAAGCTGGAAAAGCCATAGCTTTGACTATTTGGACCTTTGTCAGCGAAGTAATGTCTCTGCTTTTTAATATGCTGTCTGGGTTTGTCATAGTTTTTCTTTCAAGGAGCAAGCATCTTTTAATTTCATGACTGTAGTCACCATCTGTAACGGATTTGGAGCTCAGAAAGGAGCCCAGAAAATAAAGTCTGTCACTGTTTCTATCATTTCTTCATCTATTTGTCATGAAGTGATGTGACTGGGATGCTATGATTGTAATTTTTTGAATGTTGAATTTTAAGTCAGCTTTTTTCACTCTCCTCTTTCACCTTCATGAAGAGTCTCTTTAGTTTCTCTTCACTTTTTGCTGTGAGGGTGGTGTTATCTGCATATCTGACATTATTGATATTTCTCCCTGCAATCTTGATTCTGCCATGTGCTTTATCCATCCAAGCATTTCTCATGATGAAATATTCATATAAGTTAAATAAACTGGGTGACAATAGACAGCCTTGAAGTACTCCTTCCCCAATTTGGAACCAGTCCTTTGTTCCATGTCTGGTTCTAACTGTTTATTCTTGACCTGCGTCCAGGTTTCTCAGGAAGCAGATCAGTTGGTCTGGTAGTCTCATCTCTAAGAATTTTCCACAGTTTGTTGTGATCCACACATTCAAAGACTTAGAACAATACATTTTTAATGTATTTATTTTTTGAAGGGTAATTGCTTTACAGAATTTTATTATTTCCTGTCAAATCTCATCATGAATCATCCATAGGTATACATATGTCCCCTCCCTCTTGAACCTTCCTCCCATCTCCCTCCCCATCCCANACAATACATTTTTAATGTATTTATTTTTTGAAGGGTAATTGCTTTACAGAATTTTATTATTTCCTGTCAAATCTCATCATGAATCATCCATAGGTATACATATGTCCCCTCCCTCTTGAACCTTCCTCCCATCTCCCTCCCCATCCCATCTTCTAGGTTGATACAGAGCCCCCGTTTGAATTCCCTCAGACAACAAATTCACTATCTATCATATATACGGTAATGTAAGTTGCCATGTTACTCTCTCCATACGTCTCACCCTCTCCCCATGTCCATAAGTCTGTTCTCTACGTCTGTTTCTCCATTGCTGCCCTGCAAATAAATTCTTCAGTACCATCTTTCTAGATTCCATATATATGCGTTAGTATACAATCTTTCTCTTTCTCTTTCTGACTTACTTCTCTCTGTATAATAGGCTCTAGGTTCATCCACCTCATTAGAACTGACTCAAATGCATTCCCTTTATGGCTGAGTAATATTCCACTGTGTATATGTACCGCTACTTCTTTATCCATTCATTTGTCAGTGGACATTTAGGTTCCTTTCATGTTCTAGCTTTAATAAATAGTGCTGCTGTGAACATTGGGGTACATGTGTATTTTTCAATTTTAGTTTCCCCAGGGTGTATGCCTAGGAGTGGGATTGCTGGGTCATATGNAGCTGAAACTCCAAAAATTTGGTCATCTAATGTGAAGAACTGACTCATTTGAGAAGACTCTGATGCTGGGAAAGATTGAAGGCAGGAGGAGAAGGAGACAACAGAGGATGAGTTGGTTGGATGGCATCACCGACTCAATGGACATGAGTTTGAGTAAACTCTGGGAGTTTGTGATGGTGTTCCGTAGAACTCTGGCTTAGTGTTCTGGAGTCCAAGAGATTGCAAAGAGTTGGACATGACTGAGCAACTGAACTGACTGAACTGAATGTCCCCATCTCTTCAAAAAGTGTATTTGTATTAGCCCCAGTTGATATCATCAATTGGGTTCTTAAAATTCTGAGAGATACAAAGAATGTGAAAATGCTCAGGTAACTTAATAACTGCAAATGACTATAGATAATATGAATCTCTTCAATATGTGTATTTATGTAGGAGAGAAGACTTCTTCCTTAATTTTTATTAGTTCAGTTTTGTTTTCCTCTCACCCTGTTTGAGAAGGAAAGGGAAAAAAAAAACATGTTTGGTAAGTTGGTAAAACTAGAATAAATATAAGTAGAGACATTGCTGTGTCTCTAGGAGCTGAGAGAGATGATAGAAATCAGATTTGATAAGTCAAATGACCCTCTTGTTATCATCAACAGAAAGATGACTCTTGCTGTTCCAACCAAGATATATTACATAAAACTGTTAGATTGTTGTAGTTTTTCCGTCGGTAAGCCATGTCTTTGCTACCCTGTGGACTTGGAGCCCACCAGGCTCCTCTGTCTTTGGGATTCTCCAGGCAAAAATACTGGAGTGGGTTACCAAACCCTTCTCCAGGGGATCTTCCCAACCCAGGGACTGAACCCTTGTCTTTTATGTCTCCTGCATTGGCAAGCGGATTCTTTACCACTTGCATCATCCGCATATCTGACATATCTGAGGTCACTGATATTTCTCATGGCAATCTTGATTCCAGCTTGTGATTCATCCAGCTTAGCATTTTTCATGATGTATTCTGCATAGAAGTTAAATAAACAGTGTGACAATATACAGCATTATTGTACTCCTATCCCAATTTTGAACCAGTCCGTTGTTCCATGTAAGGTTCCATATGTGGGTATGTGTGTGTGTATACATTCTTTATTCAGATAATTTTTCATACAAGTTATTATATAATATTGAGTAGAGTTCCTTGTGTTTTACAGTAAGCCCCTGTTAATTATAATATTTTCTGTATAGTAGTGTGTATATGTTAATCCCGATATATCACTTCCCCCAGAGTTCCCCTTTGGTAACCATAAGTTTGATTTTGAGATCTGTAAATCTGTTTCTGTTTTATAAATAAGTTTATTTGTATAATTTTTAGATTCCACATAAAAGTGATATGATATTTGTCTTTCTCTGTCTGACTTACCTCACTTAGTATGATAATCTCTAGATCCATTCATGTTCCTGCAGTTGGCTTTATTTAAATTTTTTATGGCTAAATAATACTCTAGTGTGTATATGTACTATGTCTTCTACCCATTTTTCTGTCTATGGACATTTAGGTTGCTTCCATGACTTGGCTATAGTAATTACTGCTGCTATGAACATGAGGTACATCAAGTTACCCTTTCTCATTCACCTGTGCGTGCATGTGTGCTAAAATGTGTCTAACTCTTTGTGACTCCAAGGACTGTAGCATGCCAGGCTCCTCTGATCATGGAATTATCCAGGCAAGCATCCTAGAGTGGTTTGCCATTTGCTTCTCCCCTGATCTTCTTGACCCAAGGATTGAAAAGATGTGTCCTGCCATTGGCAGGCGGATTCTTTACCACTGAGCCACCTAGGAAGCCCTCTCATTCACTTAGGTCTCATCAAGTTATGAGTGATAATTACCTGAGCTATCCCAGCTAATGAATTAACTCAAAAACATAGGGGTGAAAGTTATGAATAAATTTAACCAAAGATGTTTAAGGGATCCACATGAAAAATAAATTTAAAATGCCTGAGAGAAATTAAGAATATTAAGTTAATGGAAATATATACTATGTTAATGGATTGAAGTTTTAATATTTTTATAATTCTTCTAGAAATGGTATATGCTGCTGCTGCTAAGTTGCTTCAGTCATGTCCAACTCTGTGCAACTCCATAGACAGCAGCCCACCAGGCTCCCCCGTCCCTGGAATTCTCCAGGCAAGAACTCTGGAGTGGGTTGCTATTTCCTTCTCCAATGCATGAATGTGAAAAGTGAAAGTGAAGTCGCTCAGTCGTGTCCGACTCTTAGCGACCACATGGACTGCAGCCTACCAGGCTCCTCCGTCCATGGGATTTTCCAGGCAGGAGTATTGGAGTGGGTTGCCATTGCCTTCTCCCAAAATAGTATATAGATACATCCAAAACAATTTCAGTCAGAATTTCAACATATATTTTGTAGAAATTTCCAAACTGTTTCTAAAATATATATGAAAAATTAAAACCTAGAACAGTCAATATATTCTTGAAAAGAAAGGAAGAATTTAGACGATTTAAGCTACATTGTAAGACTTAGTATAAGAATTCATAATATGAAATAAAGAAAAAGCAGTGTAAAAATAGGAATGTAGAGAGAGTCCAAAATGTACCAATACATATATAGTCAATAGATTTTTGACCAAAGAGCTAATATAAATCAATGTGGAAAAGATGGTCACTTTTACAACAAACGGTGCTGTAAAAAAGTGGCTCTAGGAAACTAAATGAACCTCTAGCCCTGCTTAACATCTGTGCACTGAAGTGTTAACTCAATAGATTTATATGCTAAAACCCTACACATCCCAAAGAAAGGAGTGGTCCTTATTGAAGTCCTAGGAGATAACCTTTCTGCTTTTGGACTATCTTGACTCCTAGGAGAATCTTTTGTATACCTGAGTAACATATGCTAATGGTTTATTTATGGAGAGCACAGTAGGCTGTGGTGTATATGTTTGACCTCTGGAAGGGCTAGAGATTGAGTAGCTAAGGTCAGTCGTGCAGGTTCACCATACTCATAAGACTGACCCCCAATAAACTCCCTGTATTTTAAGGCTTAGACAAGCTTTTCTGGTTGTCAATACTTCCTGCATATTTAAAACACATCTTCCCTGGGAAAATTAAATGATGTTCCTGTGCTTTCAGTGGAAGAAGACAACTGGAAGTTTCTCCCTGGTCTCTCCCTAATTCCTCACTTTATAATTTTTCTTTGCTTATTTTAATCTAAATCATGTAATTATAGTTGCAACTGGTAACATAACAGCTTTTATAACTTTTGTGATTCTTTCATGAAAATCATTGGATTTGTAGGTGGATGTGGGGACTCCTTGGAGAAGGAAGTGGCAACCCATTCCAATGTTTTTGCCTGGAGAATCCCAGGGACGGGGGAGCCTGGTGGGCTCCCATCTATGGGGTCGCACAGAGTCAGACACGACTGAAGTTACTTAGCAGCAATGGGGACTCCTACATAACATCATACACACCATTAATTTAAATGGATGATGAACTAAACATAAAAATAAAAGCATTAAACTTACGGATAAAACTTGAAAAATATTTAAACTATAGAACAGGCAAATGGAACTTAGATAGACCCACAAACACTAACCATAAAGAAAAACAAAATCAGTTGAAGTTCATCAAAATTAGAACCTTCTGCTCTTAAGAAGATACCATTCAGTTCAGCCATACAGTCGTGTCTGATGCTTTGGAACCCCATTGACTGCAGCACGCCACTCTTCCCTGTACATCACCAAATCCTGGAGCATGCTCAGACTCATGTCCATCCTGTCAGTGATGCAATCCAACCATCTCATCCTCTGTTGTCCCCTTCTCCTCCTGCCTTCAGTCATTGCCAGGATCAGGGTCTTTTCCAGTGAGTCAGTTCTTCACATCCGGTGGCCAAAGTATTGGAGTTTCAGGTTCAGCAACAGTCCTCCTGATGAATATTCAGGACTGATTTCCTTTAAGATGGACTGGTTGGATCTCCTTGCTGTCCAAGGGACTCTCAAGAGTCTTCTCCGACACCTCAGTTCAAAAGAATCAATTCTTTGAGCCTCAGATTCCTTTATAGTCCAACTCTCACATCCATAACTACTGGAAAAACCATGCCTTGACTAGATGGACCTTTTTGACAAAGTAATGTCTCTGCTTTTTAATATACTGTCTAGGTTGGTCATAACTCTTCTTCCAAGGAGCAAGGGTCTTTTAATTTCATGACTGCAGTCATCATCTGCAGTGATTTTGGAGCCCCTCAAAATAAAGTATCTCACTGTTTCAATTGTTTCCCCATCTACTTGCCATGAAGTGATGGGACTAGATGTCATGATCTTAGGTTTTTGAATGTTGAGTTTTAAGCCAACTTTTTCACTCTCCTCTTTCACTTTCATCAAGATTAGAACCTTCTGCTCTTAAAAGGATACCATTAAGAAATAGAAAAATAAAACAAAGACGTAATCAGTAGACAATTGTTAATATACATCTGACAAAGGACTTCTGTTTAGAATATATAAGTAACTCTTAGAACTCAATAATAACAGGGTTAACTCATTTTTTAAAAGAAAAATATTGAACCTAATCATTATANTTAAGAAATAGAAAAATAAAACAAAGACGTAATCAGTAGACAATTGTTAATATACATCTGACAAAGGACTTCTGTTTAGAATATATAAGTAACTCTTAGAACTCAATAATAACAGGGTTAACTCATTTTTTAAAAGAAAAATATTGAACCTAATCATTATAAAAATATATAAGAAAAGTGAAAATATATATAAGTGGTTTTAATAGAATTTTAATTCATAATTGCCAGAAAATAAAAGAAAATGTCTATCAAGTGACTTTATATTTTAAAAAAATATGACACATTTGTATAAATGAAGAGTACTTTTTTGGTGCATGTGTGAGTGTTCAGTTCAGTTGCTCAGTCATGTCCAACTCTTTGCGACCCCATGAATTGCAACACGCCAGGCCTCCCTGTCCATCACCAANCAGTCACCATCTGCAGTGATTTTGGAATCCGAAAGAATAAAGTCTACCACTGTTTCCACTGTTGCCCTCTCTATTTGCCATGAAGTGATGGGACCGTATGATGGTATTTATAATAAAATGTAAATGTTTATATGATCTTGGTCGTGTTTTCAGTAAACATCCTGCTCCCTTGTCCTGAGTTCCTGGAATGTGTCTTGAGTCTGATAAATTATTGGCACTCAGATCCAGAAAAGGTCAGTGAGTAAATTCCATTCCATATGCTAGAGGGAAAAACAGCTAGTGCTCATTAATCTTAAACTCATACTTCTAGTCTATGGTAAAATGGCCAGAGGGCATGAAAAAGAATGTTGACTTAAACCAAGGATCAAGAGAAGTCATAAAGATGTTAAGTATCTTAACCTTTAATTTGGTTGCTTAGAAATAATATGGTTTAAGGAAGGATATAAAAACTGCTGTAAATCCTACCTTAGGGGTCTTTTTACCCCTTCTCAGTGTCTATGCTGAGAGATTTGTACTTTCCTCCTCTTTAATAAATCCTATTGGCTTGCTACCATGAGTGTTTGCATGTTTGTAGATCCCATTCTTTGACTCAGCGGACAAGAACTTGGATTCCTGTCTCATCACCAAAAAAGAATAAAAATACACTACTTACAAGTTATATGAACAAATATGGTAAAGTTAGTATTCTTTTCTATAAATTGACAAAATCATAGAGGAAAATACAAGTACAGCTACAGTAGAAAGTATGGAAACCGAACATGTGAATTGGAAATAATAAAATTGTTTTTCTTCAGGAAAATAATCCTCACTAAGCTAGATAATTTTCTAGTAAAGATGTCAAGGAAATAAGTGTAGTTCATAAAGATAGGATACAGGGATACAAATATAAATATTAAAGATATTTTAAAACTGTAAAAGAGCACCATGCTTGCTTAGAATAAAAAAGTATAATATCTCAGATTTGGTCTTCACATTTAGCAAAGTATAAATCATCAAGTCTGTATCTGGAAAATTAAAGAAAAATAATCTGTGACAAAGAAAGCAAGCAAGTAGATAAAAATCAATTTCCACCCACAAACAGATAACTCTCCACACACATTCTTAGAAAAAATTATTACTTATTTATATAAGTAAATGCCTGTATATATCAGTCATCTGGTACCAAA
>SJYA01002742.1:4337991-4472884 GCA_006410615.1 Neotragus moschatus | reverse complement strand
TTGCTTCCATGTCCTGGCTATTATAAATAGTGCTGCAATGAACATTGGGGTACAGGTGTCTCTTTCAGTTCTGGTTTCCTCAGTGTGTATGCCCAGCAGTGGGATTGCTGGGTCATAAGGCAGTTCTATTTGCAATTTTTTAAGGAATCTCCACACTGTTCTCCATAGTGGCTGTACTAATTTGCATTCCCACCAACAGTGTAAGAGGGTTCCCTTTTCCCCACACCCTCTCCAGCATTTATTGCTTGTTGACTTTTGGATCGCAGCCATTCTGACTGGTGTAAAATGGTACCTCATCGTGGTTTTGATTTGCATTTCTCTGATACTGAGTGATGTTGAGCATCTTTTCATGTATTTGTTAGCCATCCGTATGTCTTCTTTGGAGAAATAAATAACTCAGATGATCTGCTTGTAATCTTTTGTATGTAAAACCCTTCAGTGGACTTCCATTGTACTTAAAACCCATCTTACAATGAATCTAAAAGCCCTGAGTTTTTTCTCTTGTCTTTCTCTCTGTCCTCTTCCTAAAGTCAGTCTATTGTACAACAAACTCTAGCCCACTGACTCTTTATTAGGTACAGTTGCCATCTCTCTGTTTTTCACACAGTATTCTCATTATTTCTTTATAATGTTTAGTAAAATTTCATGATTATGATACATATAACCAGGATGGCCATATATTGCTAGGGGCTAGACCATATTAAATTATTAGAAACTTCCTTTATACATAGAGATATTTGCCCGCTCATCCTAGTTCTTATCCATCTAGCTCTGTGGTGTCCTGAAAGCAGACCTTCACAAGAAGCCAGCAAGGGACTTACCTGCATTCTGGTTTCAGACTGCCTGTAGAGAAGAAAGTGGGTTGTAGGAAACTGAGGCAGGAGATTTATTCCACTTACTTACTGTATGCGGTGTCATTGTTTGCTGGCTACATCTCTCTAATAAGAATCACTTCTCTTGCCAAACAGTCTTCATGTAGCTACCTTTATTTTCTTTCCTCTTGCCCATTCAAACTTTGCAGTTCTACCCACTATTAGTTGGTTTCCTTAAGCTGACCACAATTTCAAGATAGTCTGTTTATCAATCTCTCTCCAGCTATCAAGTTTGGGCCTATGGCCGAGTTATAACCTGAACAAATGAAATATAGATGGTGAATTAAGTAATAATTTAATATTAGAACACAAATTATTACATTTCAACAAAATAATGGATCAATGAAAATTAACACATAAATAGATACTGAAGACATTTTTAAAATTCAAACTAGTATACCTACTAGAAACTGTTAACAGAGTAAGAGTTATAGAATTTTTCCTTCATATGATAAGAAGAGATATTAGAAAAATATAACAAGTAAGCATTATTAACATTAGATTGGAAATAGTCTCATGAATTTTAAGAATAATTTTTAAATGGATAATACTATCATTATTTTTGAAACACATTTAGACATAATCTTCAGTTGTATCCAAAAGGTTAACAAAATAATAGTTTAGTTTGAAAGGTGAGTAGTTTTCACCATTTGCCAATTAGATAGTGTTTCACCTGGGAAATCCAACAAAAGCAGCTGCAAAACTGAAGCAGGAAAATGCGATCAGTAAATCCAAGGACAGAACTGGTAACAAAACTAGCTTAAAATTCAACAATTTTCTCATATACTCATGAAAAGCTGGTTAAGAAATATAGGGTAATCCCATTTGCAATAGCAATCAGTAAAAGGAATACCATATAGAACCTTATTTTTTTTTTCCTAATAAACACTTGAGAAACTATTTGAGAATATTTAAGACTATGGATTGAAGAGGGATGAAGAAATTCCAGAGATTAGGAAATAGAAATAAAAAATGGAGATGGAATGATTTTGTAAACAATGAAGCACTAGATTTGAACCACAGAAGTTTCTCCACAAGATCACGAATCTTAGAAGTCAGAGGCTATTTCCCATCATGTGTTTCAGAATGAGAATATAACATCTGATTTATGATAGGCATTAAATTTTTGTTTGTTGAATGAGTGATGTATATGAATGAGTAGTTGAACGAATGAATGCATGCATGTACAATGAAAGAGTGGCTGATGCATCAGATGTTCAATTTCCAGTTTAAATTGCCTTTCCCTGAAAATGGAAATTGCATGTAAAATCACTTATTGCATGAACACTTGAGATTGTACAGCTCTACCAAAAATGGAGAGGAACTATAATGGTTGTTTTACTACTTCTGAATGTAAGTGCTTATCACTACGTTGAAATCAGGAAGTTCCCAAAAATGTAATGTGCAAGTTTCATATTTAGTAAGACTTTGAAAAAAAAAAATTGTTCAAATCCTGTACTCATTCCCAATTTCCCCTCAGGGTTCCTTTGGGAGTCCAGAGGCAGCTGGAAGCCACTGTAGATATCAGAATGAGACAGTCAATTTGAAGTGAATGATGCTAAAAATAAAGTGAATGGTGGTACTACATGAAGGATTAGCCATAAAGGACTCAGACTTTTCTCAGAATTACAGTTATCTTTGAAAAACTGTTTGAACTGATACTATAAGTGGGAAGAAATTCTGACAACACATCATAAGGGATTTTGATGGAGAGATTAACTATATTGGTTCATGAAACTCAGGTATCTCGAGCATAGAAAAGGTTAGAGATTTTAAGTTTTATTCAAAAATAAAACTTTTAAAATATCAGATCCAAGTTTGGTGAGAAATGAGACTTTTAAGAACCAATATTTAATTATTTATTATTAGGTCATAGGATAGGGTGAGATTTAACATACAGGCTAGTAAGTATAATACATTTCAGAACTAGANTTTAGTAAGACTTTGAAAAAAAAAATTGTTGAAATCCTGTACTCATTCCCAATTTCCCCTCAGGGTTCCTTTGGGAGTCCAGAGGCAGCTGGAAGCCACTGTAGATATCAGAATGAGACAGTCAATTTGAAGTGAATGATGCTAAAAATAAAGTGAATGGTGGTACTACATGAAGGATTAGCCATAAAGGACTCAGACTTTTCTCAGAATTACAGTTATCTTTGAAAAACTGTTTGAACTGATACTATAAGTGGGAAGAAATTCTGACAACACATCATAAGGGATTTTGATGGAGAGATTAACTATATTGGTTCATGAAACTCAGGTATCTCGAGCATAGAAAAGGTTAGAGATTTTAAGTTTTATTCAAAAATAAAACTTTTAAAATATCAGATCCAAGTTTGGTGAGAAATGAGACTTTTAAGAACCAATATTTAATTATTTATTATTAGGTCATAGGATAGGGTGAGATTTAACATACAGGCTAGTAAGTATAATACATTTCAGAACTAGAAGGCCAGTTACAAATCCTGGCTGCAACATCTTAAGCTATGCAACCTCTGGTCTTGCTTTCTTTCAAATCTAAATGATAACAGTAATAATGGCACATTGGTTATATTAGAGCAGATGATTTGAACAACTGTGAAAGAGTCAGGAGATGGTAAATGCCCTCTTTTTTATTTTTTGATTGAAGGATGATTGCTTTACAGAATTTTGTTGTTATTTGCTGCATGAATTTTTGCATTCCAAAATGGCAACCCACTCCAATATTCTTGCCTGGAAAATTCCATGGTCCAGGAGCCCTGTGGACAACAGTCCATTGAGTCACAGTCGGGCACAACTGAGCGAATAAGCACACACACACACATATATCTAATATAATGGCATTGAAAAGAACTCTGGTTATCAGTTTTTGCCCACCAAGATCTTTTTTTTTTAATATAAATGTATTTATTTTAATTGGAGGGTAATTACAATATTGTATTGGTTTTCCCATACACTGACATGAATCCTCCATGGGTGTACATGTGTTCCCTATCCTGAACCGTCCCCACCCCCTACCTCCCTCTAGTTGGGAAAGACACAGTCCCTTTTCATAGACTTGTCCCTTCCTTCCTTCTTCCATTCTTCATTTGCGCTCTCTCTCTGCATTCTTTTTTTCCCTACCCCTACTTTCGCAATGATTCAGCACCTGCTATATACTAGATCTTGAGCAAAATATCCCTGCCCCCACTTCCAAAGACTCTCATTCACTCTCAAAAAATAGCTTGGAAACTTAATTCATCACAGTGAAATTCTAGCATGTTCTTAAGAAAGCGATTTTAATCCTTGCATCTCCTCTGCCACTCATAGATTTCTAGCTTAAATTCTAAGTCCTTATAAGGCATGTATATTTGTTGTCGTCATGTTTTAGTCACTATATCTGATGCTTAATTCTGAATATAGTTGTATCTATGCGTTAAAAGAAAATGAACAGGGCAACTGTCTGAAAATTTAATAAGGGTAATATTGTGTCTTCATATATAAACACTTTATTTATGTTTCAGTGGCTGGAGAAATGGCTAACTTGAATGCTTTACAGACTAGACTCTTGTAAATGGTCGATTTCTGAATCCCAGTGCTTCTCATTACCAGCTGTATGGCCTTGAGCAATTTACTTAACCCCTCTGTCTCAGGTCTCTTAAAGGAACAAAAATGGTCATACGAAAGGTACCTGAACCAAGAAGCTACTGTTAAAGTTAAAGAATTAATACAAGAGCAAGAAATAGTGTTTGATACATAAGGATAGTGATTATTACACATTTTTGTGGATATATATGTTTGTATATATGTGCCATTGTTATGTAGTTTTTATATATTAATTCTAAACTGTGTAGATATTTGAGCGATAGTTAGCATATAGCTATATACATATTTAGTGCTGAACACTTATTTTTCATTGAAATGAGGCTTCACTCATTTATTTCAGAAGGATTTCTTGGCTGCCTACTAGGTCCAGGCTATGTATCTAGTGCTAGTGACACAGATATAAATAAATAAAAAAAGTGATAAGCATTGAACTGTGACAATGCAGGATTTACTTCTGGGATCCAAACAAGAAAATCATGCATGTATAAATAAGACTCATTAGTTAACTCTTTTTTTTTTTGCACTTTAGCTCTTGTTTTTTTACAATGAGAAAGGACATAGATTAGGTAGAATGAGCTACTATGGACCATCCAAATGCATGATATGAGGAAATATCCGACTCTTTTTCATTTTCCAGAACATATTATTTTGCTGTAATAAGTAGTTTCAGACGATAAGTGAGATTATGTACTAATGTTTTTCCATTCCCTAAAAATGATCCATTATCAATGATAAATCAATATAAAATACTTTAGGAGAAATAGAATAAAAACATGTTTTGTAGTTACCAGAATTATTCTGGATGTAGAATTTGACACACATAAAAATGCATAATGGTAACTAAAACCCTACCTGTCTTCCCAAATTGCCATCACACGCATAAGATTTTTCAGTGAAATCCATTAAGCAGGTCTATAAAGCATTCTTAAGGAGAAATACTGATTTTCAGTACCTTTCTCAAATTGGGTAATTTTGGGGATAATTCAAGAGTTTTGAAGTCATTAAGACTACTTAGTCCAATTATATAGAGGCCATATCACAATTACTACATTAAATTTTCTTTTGTCTATCTTAAAATTAGTTTTTAGCTCTATTATTCACGAGTGTAAATATTAATAAAAACTAAGTATTATTTTTCTTCTTTGGGGGCCTTTCTTTACATAAAAAATGAAAACATATTTATAGGCCACTCCATTTTCAATTTGTTGGTAATAAAATGGAATATTTATTGAGAAATGCATATTCATGAAATATATATCTGGTATTACAACTTGACTAAGTTTTTTAATATATTATTTGCCTTTTAAGTGTCTTTATAGAAAAGCAAGTATTTTTTCCTTTATAAGCTTATTTTCTTTGATCACATTGCTATATTTTATTCTTTGATCAAGTTGGTTTTTTTTTTTTTTTTCTGTCTACTTTCATTTATCTAGCACCCTGCTGTTTGCTTCACTCTCATTAAATGTTTCTGGTTTCTAGAGAGAAGTAGGTTTTATTCACTTTGGTNCTTTTAAGTGTCTTTATAGAAAAGCAAGTATTTTTTCCTTTATAAGCTTATTTTCTTTGATCACATTGCTATATTTTATTCTTTGATCAAGTTGGTTTTTTTTTTTTTTTTCTGTCTACTTTCATTTATCTAGCACCCTGCTGTTTGCTTCACTCTCATTAAATGTTTCTGGTTTCTAGAGAGAAGTAGGTTTTATTCACTTTGGTTTATCATGATCTCAAGCTTGTTTTTCTTCTTCTCTTTACCTTTATTTTTCTTTTTGCTTATTGTATATACAGAAATTCTATATTTTGAATAGTGAAATGAAACAAAAGAGACTTTTCAAAGAGATCCCATGCTCCTAAATGAGAACATGTAAGTTAATGGCCATTCAATTCAGTGGAAAAAAAAGATAGTCCCTCTACTAATTTTTCAAATACAATATATGGGGCAAGATCCACTTAATCACATTTTGAGGGTTTGGAAGTGCAAATTTAGAAAATAGGGAGAGCAATTTAGGGTACTACAAAGAGAACTGGAAACATACAGAGAGATTCAAATTTCTGCACTGCGTTAGTGGTTCTGATTAAGACGTAGAAACTCACAAGAGCCCATTATGTCCACCATAATTATGGAGGCAAGTCTGATAAGCAGGAAAAATTATGTTAAAAAAAAGAAAGAATCAGAAAGCTGAACATCTAAACATAAAGTGATGATACTTCCTAGGAAAGAAGAGATCTATAACTGTTTTTAACTCAGGTGGAGTGTTGGAAAGAAGAGAATTCTGCCACAGAGAATGATAGGGAGAAAAATGCCAAACTCTTACCACACTTTTAATAGCTATATGTATTCTGGCCTGACAGATGAGAATCCTTCAGAACTCCAGCTGAGAACCAAGCCTGCAAAGAGCCACCAATTCTTTCCCATGTTCCTTTTCTGAATGCACTAGGGTAGCATATAAAGTCTGAAGGAGAAAAGAGAACTGGCAGAGATTCCCTCTGAGGCATGAGGAACCTTCAATCAGAGGTAAGGCACCAACCAACTGTATTTAAGAAAAACAGTGGGAGAATTCCAGGAAAATCTTCTGAGATACATTAACTTTTTCCTAAGGATATTGCAGGATCCCTTGAGTCTGGGAAATACATAAGAAAGAGATCACCAGTTACAGAAAAAAAAAAAAAGAAAAAAATATATATATCAAGATGAAAAACTGCAGAATCCTCCAGCATTCCAAAAAGATAGTATATGAGCTGTAANATTTGTTAGCTATTTAATCTCATGCAAATTTCTCAAACTTGAGCCTCAGTTTTCTAAAATAAGAGTAATATATATTTATTTTGAGATTATAAATTATATTTTAGCACATTTTTAATTGCCAGGAATCAAAATGCATTTTAATAGCATTCAGTAATTAACTTTAGAATTATAAGAAAATTCAAACATAAGGCAGATAATTTCTTTATAACTCACACCCCCTTTTCTCTTAGTGTTAATGTATTTCATTACCATGATATGTTTTTCAAAAGAGAGAAATCTTTGTATGTTGTTCTTATCTAAAATACAGACTTTATTTGTATTTAACTAATTTTATACTAAATTTCTTCTTATCTTCCCTAATCCAAAATTGGATAACAGATTGCAATAGCACATCATGCCTCCTGTAACATATTCTCATTCTTTCCTTAATTGTCATGACCTTGACAGTTTTGGAAATTATATTGTGTCTGCTGTCCCTCAATTTGAGTTTTTGTGGGTTTTTTTTTTTTTTTTTTAAGTATATGAAGGTTATTGGTTTGGGGAAAGAATATCACAGACGTGAAATGTTACTACTCATCATATCATATCATGTTATCAAACTAACATCATTGGTGATTTTAACTTTGATCATTTGGTTAATATAGTATATATTTCTGATATTTAGATTATAATCCAAATTTGCTTATTTATTTTTGCTAAAATTTTTCAGCCTTGCCCGTTGAGAACTCTTCTGATCTGTGTCTTATTGATATGTCTCCAATCTTTTGTTTTTTAGTGTTTCTTGCTTTGGGACCTTACAAGATATTCTAAATTAATTGTGTATTATTATTATTTTTTTTTTGCCTCAGCCTAGACTCTGCCTATTCTCTGTAGAAACTTAGTTTCTTTTACTGGAGAAAAGTACTTAGAGAACAGTGTGTTAAGTAGGTATAATTGTGGCTTTTGCAGTGTCACTATTTCTGGGCCCTTATCAGGACATTTTTCATGGACTTTCTCAGAGGTAGAATATCTACTAACTCAAGGTACACATACCTGCTATCTGTCATCTTTCTCTCTCTTTCTCTGTCTTAAACATGAGCTTATAATCTCTCCAAATTATTCTAGTAACATAAAAATTCATTCAAACCTTCTTTCTTACATACTTATAACTTCCCTCTCCAACAATGAGAAGCTAGACCATCCACCTGTCCACCATTTGTTAACTTGTGTATTAAACCCCAGGACAGATGTAATACAGCCTAGAATTATTGATCCATGCCTCCATGAAAAGCTAATTTTCCAACCAGTGCACCATATTTATGTACAGTTCCTTTTTTCTTAAATTGATGTATGAACACATGTTCACATAATACCCTGTGTGCCAATTTTTACATCAAATTTGTTCATAATTCCTTACATCTATAAAAGACCAAAATGTTTTTCAATTGGTAAATAGTAAAACTTACTGTGTCTTTATAACAGAACAAATGGTATTGATCAACAGAAAAGCCTGAACAATTAATTTGCATAGCTACTTAGGTGAATCTGAAATCTGTTTTACTGAGGGAAAGAAACCAACCCAAAGAAAGGCAAACAAAATACTGATCTTTAGTTGCCAGATATTCAAGTTGGACTTGAGAGGATTGCTGATAGGAAGGAAGATGGACAGAGTACTTTTTAAGATGAAGGATCTGTTATGTATGACATTGGAGTCGTGAATTTGTGCAATTGATTAAATCCATAGAACCATGTATTACCAAGAGTGAAATTTAATTTACACAAATTTAATATAAATAATCGACAGGATGTCAGAGGTCCTAAAATCGAATGAAGAANAAGATGAAGGATCTGTTATGTATGACATTGGAGTCGTGAGTTTGTGCAATTGATTAAATCCATAGAACCATGTATTACCAAGAGTGAAATTTAATTTACACAAATTTAATATAAATAATCGACAGGATGTCAGAGGTCCTAAAATCGAATGAAGAATTTGAAGTTCTCTGTCCCCTTGCACTCTCTCCCAGAAAAATAAATTACAAAATGTATTATTCTGCTTGGGCTGCCATAAACAAAATACCACAGACTATATGACTTAAACAGTAGTAGTTTATTTTTCACAGTACTGAAGGCTGGAAGTTGAAGCTCAGTGCCAGCTTCTTTGGTTTGTGGTTAAAACTCTCTTCCTAGCTTGCTGAAGACACTCTTATTGTATCTTCCAGTGATCTGTCAGTGGTACAGGTACACTGAGAGATCTTGCCCTTCACTAACCCTATCAGATTAGGACACCACTCTTGTGTCCTTACTTAACATCAATTACCTCCTCAAAGCCTCATTTCCAAATGCATTCACATTGCCTCAATGAGGTGGTGAGTTAGGACTTCATCATATTAATTTTTGAGGGGCACAATTCAGTCCATAACACATATGTATGATGTAACTTCATGGGGTAAAAAGGAATTTACTGAAGTAACGTTGGAAAATATTTTTTTCTTGATGTTTTGACTGGAAACTGTGTATATGGAGTGAAATTTTTATACATGATGGATAAATTTAACCTGTTGTTTTGCTTCATTTTCTATCCCTAACTGTTGTAATAGTGTTAGTTGCTCAGTCATGTCTAACTGTTTGCGACCCCATGGACTGTATGTAGCCTGCCAGTCTCCTGTGTCCGTGGGATTCTCCAGGCAAGAATACTGGAGTGGATTGCCGTTCCCTTCTCCAGAGAATCTTCCCAACCCAGAGAATAAACCCTGGTCTCCTGCATTTTAGGCAAATTCTTTACTATTTGAGCTACAAGAAAGACCATCCCTAACTCTTAAGAGGTGTTATTAATTTAATGGTGCATTTAAAAGTTTATGGCATTTTGTATATTACAGAGATTAATTTTATATCATTTTAAAGCTTGCAATAGATCTTCAGACACAGATGCTATGCTATGCTATGCTAAGTCACTGTCCAACTCTGTGCGACCCCATAGCGACGGCTCTGCCATCCCTGAGATTCTCCAGGCAAGGACACTGGAGTGGGTTGCCATTTCCTTCTCCAATGTATGAAAGTGAAAAGTGAAAGTGAAGTCACTCAGTCAGATGGCACTTAATTCACGGATGGTACATTTACCAAACCTTTACCTAGTAAAACTAACCGTGAACGTAAATTTTTTACTCTGCTGTTTGGACAGAATATTAGAATATTTCTACATTGTAATGGTCATAATAGTAATAATAATTTTAAAATTACCTTTTAGCTTTCAATAGAAGGGATATACAATTATTTCTTCACTTATTTCTCTATTTTCAGACACTCAAATTATATCTGGTTTTGTGATTTCTTGCAATGTTCTTGTGGTTGCATTAAGTTATTTTCAAATTTTTAATCTTAAAACCAAGACATCAAAAACATGCAGTGAAGACCAAACTGATTTTGAAATATATAACAAAAGTTATCTGAGTTTGTAAAATACTGCAAGGTATGAGAAATTTGACTTGTAGCTACCCTAATAATGATTGCCATGGTCTTTTAAAATGGAATTATAAACTTCCTCCCCATCCCAGTGTTTCTATAACTTAAGCAATCTCCTTTGCTTCTTCAGCCATTTAACATATGAATATTTTTTTAACTATTTAAAGTAGCTTAATTAAGATATGATTCACATATCATATAGTTCCCCCTTTTAAATAAGTGTGCAATCCCATGATATTTAGTATATTTGCATATATGTGTAACCGTTACCACAGTAAGAATTCTTTAAATTATATGAATATATGTCCCTTAGACTCAGACAGTAAAGAATCTGCCTGCAATGTAGGATACCTGGGTTTGATCCCTGGGTCAGGAAGATCCCCTGGAGGAGGAAGTGGCAACCCACTTGAGTATTCTTTCCTAAAGAATCCCATGGACAGAGGAGCCTGGTGGTCTATACAGTCCATGGGGTCACAAAGAGTCGGACCTGACAGCGTTTAACACACATACATGTCCCTTATCACATATATGATTTGAAAATAATATGATTTGCAATCTCCGGTTCGGTGGATTGTCTTTTCATTTTCTAGTGGTATCTCTCGACCACAATAGTTTTTAATCTTAAAGCAGCCCATTTATCTATTTTTCCTTTTGTTCCTCATAATTTTAGGGTCATATTTAAGAATCTTTGCCAAATCCAAGGTCATTAAGGTGTTTCCCTGTGTTTTCTTCTAAGAGTTTTATAGGTTTATGGGTTTCATGGGTTTATTTGTTACACTTCATTGAGGGAAATAGCCTAAAATATTCATGGCTCATATACATGGAGCATCCAACCATGATCTGAATCAGAACTCACTGTCATAGATTTCAGTGCTCTTCAGTGAAGTTTGGATTGTGATTCTCAATAATCAAACCAGGCTTGACAGTCCATTTAAAACTTGGAAATATAGTAGTTAACAATTTAATGCACAGGTATAAAACACAGTCTCTACAACCTGTCTGTATGATGTCTCTTGCTCTATAGATTTTCAAATTTTTAAACATATAATTTTATATGATGCATATAGATTCAGAGAGTATTCCTTTTTGTTTAATTTTATAATTCCTAGACCTTAAGGTTTCCTTAAATGTGTCATTTTGTGGAAAGCATAAGAGTTTCTGGTGACAGATTTATTCATCCAGAAGATAAAACAAACTGATTTATGCCTGACTAAAAGATCATGTATATGATATAATAAGAATAATTTTAAAAATATCATGACTTTAAAACAATATACTATTAAGATTTACCTTCCATTTTCCTTTCAAATAGCTATTAAAAAAATATATATATATATATATGTATGTATCTCCTGGAATAAGCCAGAAATTTGGATAGTGTGGGGGTGAATTCCTGGTAGCTGCTACTATTATAATCAATTAATTGACAAGAGTTGGTAATACTTAATAATAGAAATTGTTCACACAAGTATTATTTCAGTGATGTACTGGCCTTACATGGGCCAAAGATAACATTGCTTGGGATTATTATTTCTTTTTTTAAAGATAATTGTCAAGAAACAATTATAGATTTCAGTACTATTTACTGTTATTTAAGATGATGTTGGAATTTATGCTACTTTGATAATGGAAGTACAAGCTAAAATTATAATAACATGCATAGAATAATAGTTTATCTTTGTGATTTATGTTTCACCCATTATGTGGAATAATACAGAGTTCAAGAATTAGACATTGTTATAAACCAACTAGGTTATGTCAGACTAATTGCTAAAATTAACTCTATTTATGACATTGTTTTTCAAATAGGCATTTTTTTTTTCTCTTAAGGGAGGGAAGCTTACAAATTGAAGTGATGGCCATTGGATACTGATAAGCTGTATATTTTTAAAGCTCATAATCATCTGATTTTTTTAACATTTTTATTTACAGTCAGTATGTTGGTTATACTTTAGGAGTCATTTGAAGCAGAGCATCACTTTGAGTGGTTGAGCATCAGCATTAATAAAATTGAGTTTCTAGACCTCAATAGTCTTCCCTGGTAGCCCAGTTGATAAAGAGTCTGCCTGCAATGTGAAAGACCCGGTTTCAATCCCTGGGTCGGGAAGATCCCCTGCTGAAGGAAATAGCAACCCACTCCAATATTCTTGCCTGGAGAATTCCATGAGCAAAGGATCCTGGTGGGCTGTAGTCCATGGGGTCACAAAGAGTCAGATCATTTTTAATTTTATCCCTAAGTCTCTGGTTTGAAACAGAAAAAGAAAAGGAAAAGGAAAGAGGAACAGAGAGAAAGAAAGAGAAAAAGAGAGAGAAAGGAATTCTATAGAATTAGTAAACCAGAATTGAAAATGAGCAAAAGGATAAGACTAATTATGGCTGTCCAGTGGTTTTTACCTCTGGAAGTGGTAAATGCTGTGAGGAAAGCCTGTGATAGTGGCTGGGAACAAATATATTAGACACAGTTTCTCCTTAGAGACCTTCCTTGGCAGTCCTCCTTAGTCACTAACCCTCAAAACCTAGGTAAGAAGCTCCTTCTATTGAAAAAAAATTCAGTATTGATACAGTTCTCCCTTTATTTGACTTGACTGTGCAGCATTCTGTACACCAGGCTGTGAGTCAGAGGCAGGGTCTCTATCTTGTTGACCATCATATCTTCAGTTTTTAGCACAAAGACTGGTTCAGACTTAACAAGTGCATGTTAAATGATGACTGTTGAATAAATACTTCACATGGGATGGATACAGAGAGCAGGCAGTGCAGTGGAACAGGGTATGTTAACAAGGATATTTTTAAAATAAAAGACTGCAGCAGGTTAATTGTATGTCTAAGAAATCATGAAGGCATTCCTATTTGAATGTAATTTGTATACCTGCAAAGTAGAAAAACAAACAAAAGAAATGACACTCAGATCAATGAGTATTAAAACATCACCTCCTCGAACCCACCCCTCCCTAGCTTCTTGAATATTAGTAGCTTGATGCCTCTCTTTTGAGTTCCCTCCTTTCCCAGGTCCTAATTTGTCATAGAGCCCATCCTCCGAAGGCACCGACACTTTACCACCTAACCTTAGTTCTGGTCCCTGCATATTCCTCATATCTTGTGCTCGTGTTTGGTTGCTCAGTCACGTCTGACTTTGTTACCCCATGGACTGTAAACTGCCAAGTTCCTCTGTCTTGATCATCCAGGCAAGAATGCTGGAGTTGGTTATTATTTCCTCATACAGGGAATCTTTCCTACCCAGGGATCAAACCCATATCTCCTGTTACTCCTGCATTGGCAGGCAGATTCTTTACCATCTGAGCCACCAGGGAAGCATAAATCACAAAGATAAACTATTACTCCCGTGTGATCATATAAATAAATTAAGTCTTAAAGTACTGTTAATGGAAATAGGAAAATCACTTTTAATAAAGTAAGTATTATTATATGATTGCCATTAAATGTTAGTTAATTATACACATAAAATAGTGTATATACATACCATACAGGTATATACATGATTAATTGATAGCTACATGTAAAGCCATTATCCATTTAATTTAGAGAAAACTATCATGCACTGAATATCAAATCACCATTATTAAATCCTAACCTGTGACAATATTATTAAATATGAAGAGATAACATATTTTCAATGCTTTGTTAACCCATCTCCCTAAATGTTGTATGCTAAAGAATAATAGTATTTATTTTATTCATCCACCTATACAATATCCCTAATTCTCATCTGTAGTAAATTAACTATGAAATGCGATCATCCATGATTATGTGAACTGGTTTTAAAAATTTGTTCTAGAGAAGTCATTGTCCCGGGATTGATAGATTTAACTCTCATTCTGTTCATAAAGCATCACTGCTGTACAGTATCTGTTTAAACTAAGCTCCATTTTGCTTTCTGAAACTTTCAATTTCCACTGTGAACATTCTATTGGACTTAATCCCTCCTCCCAGAAAAAGACCACTAATTCTATTATAGCCAAATTTCAAGTGCAAAAACTTTAAAGTTAAATAAAGTTTTCCATAAAAATGTTACAACTTTTAAGATTAACTCATAGCTGTGCTTAAACATGCTTGAATATTTGTGTTGGGTGGGTAGAAAATAGTGACAGTTTTGAAATAATTCTATTTTAGAGAAACATTTCTATTTGCTAACTTCATTTTTGTTACTGTTTATATAGAGTCATTAGTCACCAATATCTGTTGGAAGAAAATATTCTTCTAGAAGTTACTTCCCAAAATCATTAGATGCATTTTCATGGTTAAATTGTTTTCCTATTTAAATGGTCATCCTCTAAATTAGGAAAAGTTTTCCAAATGTATTGTCTATCTTATAGGCTCTTTGTTAAATCATGCATTGCAAACTATTCTTAGTCAATGCATTGAGGGACTGAAAATGATTTCCTGAGAGATGGCTGGCATTCTTGCCTGAATACATTCTTCTCTTGCAATGTAAAAATTAGACATAAAATACAGATTTAGACAATGTTCATGCTGACAATCATAATTAGCACTTAAAAAACCTTGTACATCCAGAAAGTCTTTGTAAAGACTGATCATTCTTACAAGTTCACAATCCTAAATAAATACACGTACACATACTTATATCACATGCATATATTTTTACATATTCTGTATTCTAAGAATAACAAAATTCTTACAGTCAGATGATTATTAAGCTTTTGTTATATGCTAAGTAGTAAGAACAGCCAATATTTAGTGAAAAGAACACTTTCAGAAGACAGATGATCTTGGTTTAATTGCCTGTTTTACTAGTCACTAAATTTTAGTTCTTAAAGAAATTTTTAGCTACTATTAGTATTTCATTGGTCCTTCTATGTGAAATGGGGGGTAATAAGCACTACCTCCGGGGTTTTACACAAGTATTAAGGGAAATGATATCTATAAATACTTGGCAGAGAAAGTGCAACATTATAAAAACTCAACAAATGTAAGTTTACTCCACTCATGAGTTATTGGGAGATCAATAGAATATATAAGACTTGGCTTCTGGCTCAGAGAAATATACTGTCTACTGATAACAAAAGTCAAGAAAGAATATAGGAGAAAGTGAAAAACTATCTAGGGGCGGGGAAAGAATCTTATTTCATTGTCAACTGAGTAGTAAATGTTCAAATTAAAATGAAAGGAGAAACAGTTCTAGGATAGTTTGAGGTGGCCCACTGGAGAAGAGGTTTAGTACATGGAAAGGATTGGGGTAGGTAAAAATAATTAACAAGTGAAGTCATTCAAAGGGAAATTGAGCTTCCATTTTTGTTTATAGTCAATCTTTCAATCACTTTTATCTAATAAAAAGTAAAAGGCATGTTTTTTTTTTGAAATTAATCTGAAAGTGTTTGTTTTCTTAAAGATTAATATTTTAAAAGTCTATGCCAAATTTATATTCATGACCATGTCCACTAAGGAAAAAAGATGCCCGGTAGGAATAGACCAGTAGAGGCTGATGGTGATGACCTAACACTGGTGATAATCTCAGATTAGAAAACTGATCCTCCCTCAGTCACATCTACTTGACGATTTTAGACAATGATCTCTCCCTCTTCAAGCCTTGATTTTATTATCTGTAGAAGAAGGTGGTAGCTATTCAGAAACTCTGAATCCTTTTCTAGTTTGAGTACACTTGTAGTGTAAGCCTAATTCTTCCACTGACAAAATCTTATGTATCCAATGAGCTATGAAAAGGAAACCCATGAGGAAGTGGAACATGGGAGACAATGTGAGATAATTAGATGAAGAAGCACAACAGGAGAGTTAATAGGAAACATAATAAGTTAAGAAACAGGAATTTAAAACCATGGTATTGCTTCCAAATAAAGGGTGGCTCAGATGGTAAAGAATCTGCCTATAATACAGGAGACCCGGGTTTGATCTCTAGATTGGGAGGATCCCTTGGAGAAGGAAATGGCTGCCCACTCTATAATTCTTGCCTGGAGAATTCCATGGACAGAGAAGCTGGTCAGACTACAGTCCAGGGGGTCATAAAGAGTCAGATATGACTGAACAACTAACATTTAACAAAGAAAAAATAAATTAAGAAATTATTCAGAAAAGTTTTTAGGACAATGAGAAAAGGTTGGTTCTTTCACCAAACAAGATGCATCCATTTCTAACTTCACTACTAAAACAAACACTCACCACTCCTTTCGAGGATCCTTTTTCCCCCAAGGATATTGCCCATATATTAGTTTGGCTGATTTTAATATAGTGGCCTCTCGAGGATGAATTAAAGTTTGCTTTCCCTGTGTGGGAGGAAGGAGAACTCCCCTTGTCTCTTTCCTATTCCCTACTCACCTAAGAGCAGTTTTTAGACTATTCCAAAAATCACTTAAAATATTAATATTCTAGTGACATTTACTCAGTAATCACAGGTAGTTATCCCCCAGAGAAAAAAAGAACTGAAGTTTTATAGGCTATTCAAATGCTATTGCCTAATTCTACTTTTTCAGCCATCCTATAAAGCTTAAAAATTACAATTATTTTGCATACAAAGTACATACAACTCTGTAGAGAGAAATGGCAAAATTCACTTAGAAGGAGGTGGCAGGTTTCAGTGGCAGCATGGTGGTTTTGTACTTGCCATTAGATGAACTTATGACCAACCTAGATAGCATATTGAAAAGCAGAGACATTACTTTGCCAACAAAGGTCCATCTAGNCTTTCTTACTGCGCTTGTTATGCTGGGCTTCCTAATTTCTCTGATGCACTAAACCCATACCTAGCAGACACCTTGTATTACTTTTCTTCTGAAACTCTTTCTTGGGTCTTCATATGGCCAACTTCTTTTAATCCTTCTTGTCTTGGTTTAATTTTCACTTACAAGAGGCCACCTCTCACTGTTGGGTCTTGCCCCCAGAATGGACTGTTTAAAGAGTAAGAAGGGAAGATGGCAGACAGAGTCAGAAAATAATTAAGTCCACTATAGTCCAGCATTAACATCAGAGAGAAACAAGAAACGAATCTGTCAACCCGGACCCAAGAGGATGAAGCTGGTGGGGCCTTGATTGTAGAGGTGATGAGGCTAGACTTTTGACTTGAAAATCAACTAGAAGATAGTAATTCCTGAGGTGGGAAAGATGCCATTATAAACCAGGATGATGACTGCGGCAATGATCACATTAAGAAACGTAACGACACTTAGCATTTGTTGAGCTCCTGCCATGTGGCAGACCCTTGTGTCAGAGCTTCTCAGCTGCTCTGGGAAGTTACTAAGGTTATGCCAGAGAAACTGAAGTAGCGGAGTGAACCCTGGAGCCTCCCAGAATTGGAGGAAGAAGCCCACAGCGAGGTACAGAGGAAGCCCAGTGACTTAAAGGAATTCAGGTGACTTTACATTTAAATAAGTCTAGTTCAGTTCAGTCCAGTCATTCAGTCGTGTCTGACTCTAGACCCCATGAATAGCAGCACCCAGGCCTCCCTGTCCATCACCAACTCCGGCAGTTCACTCAGACTCATGCGCATCGAGTCAGTGATGCCATCCAGCCATCTCATCCTCTGTCGTCCCCTTCTCCTCCTGCCCCAAATCCCTCCCAGCNTCAGTTCAGTTCAGTTCAGTCACTCAGTCGTGTCTGACTCTTTGCGACCCCATGAATCGCAGCACGCCAGGCCTCCCTGTCCATCACCAACTCCCGGAGTTACTCAGACTCATGCTCATTGAGTCAGTGATGCCATCCATCCATATCATTCTCTGTCATCCCCTTCTCCTCCTGCCCCCAATCCCTCCCATCATCAGAGTCTTTTCCAATGAGTCCACTCTTCGCATGAGGTGGCCAAAGTACTGGAATTTCAGCTTTAGCATCATTCCTTCCAAAGAAATCCCAGGGCTGATCTCCTTCAGAATGGACTGGTTGGATCTCCTTGCAGTCCAAGGGACTCTCAAGAGTCTTCTCCAACACCACAGTTCAAAAGCATCAGTTCTTCGGTGCTCAGCCTTCTTCACAGTCCAAGTCTCACACCCATACATGACTACTGGTCATTTTCAATATATTGATTCTTACAATCCAAGAATGTGGTATATCTCTCCCATCCGTTTATATCATCTTTGATTTCTTTCATTAGCAACTTGTAGTTTTCTAAGCACAAGTCTTTTTCCTCCTTAGATAAGTTTATTCCTAGGTGTTTTACTTTTTTTATATGATGGTAATGGAATTGTTTTCTTAATTTCTCTTTCTGATCTTTCATTGTTAGTGCATAGGAATAGAAGAGATTTCTTTGTATTAATTTTGTATCCTGCAACTTTACCAAATTCATTAATGAGCTTTAGTAGTTTTCTGGTATCATCCTTAGTATTATATAGTATTATATACTATAATATACATATTATCATGTTATCTGCAAACTTTGACAGCTTTATTTCTTCTTTTCCAATTTGGATCCCTTCTTTTTCCTCTTTATTCTCAGATTGCCCTGGCTAGAATTTCCAAACCTGTGTTGAATAAAAGTTGCAAGACTGATTATCCTTGTCTTGTCCTTGACCTGAGAGGAAATACTCTCAGTTTTTCACCATTGAGAATGATGATAGCTGTTCATTGGTCATATGTGGCAATTATTATCTTGAGGTAGGTCCCATCTGTGCCCACTTTCTGGAGAATTTTTATCATACATACATGTTAACTTTTGTCAAAAACTTTTCCTGTATCTATAGAGATGATCATATGATTTTTATTCTTTAGTTTGTTAACGTGGTGTATCACACTGATTGATTTGCATATACTGAAGAACCCTTGCATCCCTCAGATAAACCCCACTTGATCATGGTGTATGATCCTTTTAATGTATTGTTGGATTTGGTTTACCAGGATTCTGTTGAGGATTTTTGTGCCCATATTCATCAGTGATTTTGACCTATAATTTGCATGTGTGTGTTTGTGATATCTCTGTTTGGATTTGATATCAGCTAACAGTGGCTTCATAGAATGAGTTCAGGGGTGTTTCTGTTTGTTGTTGTTTTTCCCTCAGCAACTTTTTGGATGAGTTTCAGGATGGGTGTTACCTCTTCTCTAAGTGTTTCACTTGTGAAATCATCTGGTCTTGGACTTTTGTTTGTTGAAAGTTTTGTAATATGAGTTTCAATTTCAATATGTGTGATTTGTCTATTCATATTTTCTATTTTGTCCTGATTCAGTCTTGGGAGATTATTCCCTTTCAAAGAATCTATCCATTTCTTCTAGGTTGTCTATTTTATTGGTATATATTTGGTAACAGGTCTTGTGATCTTTTGTATTTCTGTGGTGTCCATTGCAACTTCTTTTTCATATCTAATTTCATTTATTTGAACCTTCTCCCATTTTTTCATGATGAATCTAGCTAAAGATTTGTCAATTTTGTTTATATTTTCAAAGAACCAGCTTCTACTTGCATTTGTGTTTTCTATTGTTTTCTTCATCTCTTTTCCATGTATTTCTGCTCCAGTCTTTATGATTTCTTTCCTTCTACTAACTTTGTGTTTTATTTGTTCTTCTTTGTCTAGCTGCTTTAGATATAAGGCTAGGTTGTGAGATTTTTTTGTCTTTCCTGAGGTGTTACATTGCAGCTATGTTCTTAAAACTGCTCATGCTTTGTTCCACAGGTTTTGGTTCTTCATGCTTTCATTGTCATTTGCCTAGGTATCTTTTCATTTCCTCTTTATTTCTTCAGTGATCCATTGGCCGTTTAGTAACATATTGTCTAGCCTCCATGTGTTTGTGTTCTTTACAGTTTTTTCCTGTAACGAATTTCTAATCTCATAGCATTGTGATTGGAAAAGATGCCTAACTGAAGCTTGATTTATGATCCATGATGTAATCTCTCCTGGAGAATGTTCCATGTGCACTTGAGAAGAGAGTGTTATTTGAGTGCTTTCAAGTGGAATGTTCTACAAATATCAGTTCAGTCCCTCTGGTCTAATGTAAGACAGGTATTAGTCAAGACTTTTGCAATAGAAGAGAGAGACTAATTTCAACTCCAAATATTGCAAAGACATCTGAGAATTTATAGCCAAAGAGAAGAATGAGGTGGTCATAAATGAAAATTACTAAGAGGAGACATCAAGAGGAGGAGGGATTTTGCTAAACTGGCCAGCAGGGTTCTTATTAAAGGCAGGCCAAGAATTTGGATATTAAGGGCAAGAAACTTAATCAGATAGCAAGGATGGAGGATTTTCATTAAACTAACATAGCAGAATTTTTGCTAAAACTAAATGTTTTTAAGCCAAGGATAAGGCTCAAGGATGATGCCTATTTGAAAGAAGTCTCAGTAGAGGCTATCTGAAGTCTAGTCAAGGAGAGAGTCTATGTCAGTCTGTTTGTTGATTTCATAGTTAATATTTGAAAATTCATTGTGTATTTGTTACTCAGCATATTTCCATTCAGACCAGCATCTTTCATGCGCTCAGTAGCACCATGTAGTAGTGGCTGCTGTATTGGACAATGTAGCCCTAGAGACTTCAATTCAGTGTATCTAGGGCAGGTCCCAGGCATCCCTGATTTTTTATAACTCCTGAAACAATGCAATTGAACAGTCAGATTTAAGAAAAAAGGATGTGAGGCTTTGTTTGTTCTGTGATGCATCCTTTATTGTTACTTTTATGAACTTCCGGGTTTTCCTTAACCCCCAAGTGACTCCAAAGAAAATATTAGCATGAATGTCTTAGCACATTATTGCCTTTGTGTCATGTTTCAAACCTTCCTATTCATTGGCTTTTAAATTATGTAATAAAGATCTACTATGAGAACAGGACAGAAGTCATTTTAGGAAGTCGATATTCTCTAAACTTTTTGAGCTCTTGCCTGAATCTTGTTGACATTTAAAACCAGTCATATGTGTCCAGAAAATAAAATAAAGCCATGGCTTTGAGGAAAATAAAAGAAAAAGAAAATTTAGAATAAAATTACTGTTAGATGTAAAAGAGCAAACTCATAGCTATATTTGAGATGTTTAAAATGCCCTTTGAATAAATCTTCATGGAAATCTGACTCTCAACCCAAGGCTTATGATGAACAGTCCATAAATCATACTTTTAATATTATTACTTTTCAGTCTTTCAAAGCTTCCCCTAATTATTCCAGTGCAAATTTGACTATATAATGATGACCTATGGAAAGCTGCCTTTCTGCCTTTAAGCTTGAGTTGCATTTCCCAATCATTAGAACAAAGGCTGTTTCATACACAGGCTGCTCCTTGACTTTAAAAGAATCACAAGAAAATGTAACTGTACACAATAGCCATTAGTATTCCACAGGGAGGGTTTGTGTTTTGTGTTTGAGGCAGTGCACATTAAATTCAAGATCTTAATACTCCTATGAGGCCTTTCAGGCCCCCATGATGACTCTTGAAAAAGCTTTTATTTCCTCAACATATGTAAATTGCAAAGGGTGAAGTCAATGTGATTTAAAGCTAACATCTCCTTAAGAGCCCAGAAGAGACAAAGCTTTAATAAATGAAATATTAGAGGAAATTGAAGTTTCAACATTTCAATATAATGTGACCATGAAGATAGAAAATAATATTTAGTGAAATTAAAAGTTCAGGCTCAAAATATACATCACTCTTAATCTACATCCGCTCCTTTCATTTAATTTATCTGACATGTTTCCCTTCTTTCAAGGGAATTCTCAAACAAGATCTACTGGATAAAGAATTGTTATTGAGATGGGCTTAGGGGTCAGTTTTTAAAATATGTTACTCAAACCTGAATGGGAGTAAATTTTAAAAGATCAAATGAAAGAGGTTTTATGTAACACACACACACACCCCTTCATCAAAGCTTTACTTTGTCATTTGGCATAAAAAAAAATTTATGCCAAACGATACATGTCATTTTATGTCATCATTAGCATAATGATATATGTCATTTTATTATTTTTAATTTCTCAAGTAGTTTTCTTTATAAAGATTTAAGTTACAAGATTGATAGATAGAGCCCAGCTATGGATTAATCTCATTTGAAGAAGCCATTGCATTTAACATTTAGTGGAGAAATGGTTGAGTTAAAATGGATTTTCTTTAGGCTTGATGGGTTGCTAGTGTTGTTATGTCACCTCTACTTAGCTATTGCTGTCACGAGTCTGCACTGTCCTATATCATTAACCAGGTATTCTAAGTTGGCAGTAATGTATTGCAGTTACTGGGTGGTATGCGGTTAGAGTGATAGAAACCTTTCATTTCCAGTGGAAAGAAATAAGGATAACCTTTTAAAAGTAAATGAAAGTAAGAATATTGACTTGTGTAGATTTTCTTTCCTAATTGGAGATATTACAAATGAATACAAATACTTATATGAAATAGAAGGGGGGTATTACAATAGAAGGGAATAGATCTTCAGGGATGTTTGGAAAACTGGAAGTTTTATAAATATATCCTGCTAAACTCAATGCAATGATTTTTAACCGACTTTTAGTACATGTGTGCATGGGCAGATGCTAACCTGATTCCAGTACTACTGACTTACTCATTCCTTCATTCTTTCAATAAATATTTCATACAAATGTAGGGCTGGAATAATTTTCCTTCTATTCTTCTGGGTTCTTTGGCTGGTCTAATACTTAAATTGGCATAAAACAGTTTAATAGGAGAAAAACAAATCTAATTTTGTACGTATGGGTGTGTGTGTGCTCAGTTGCTTCCATCATGTCTAACTCTTTGCCACTCTATGAGCTGTAACCACCAGGCTCCTCTGTCCATGTGATTCTCCAGGCAAGAATATTGGAGTGGGTTGTCATACCCTCCTCCAGGGGATCTTCCCAACCTGGGGATCAAACTTTTGTCTGCCTATATCTCCTGCATTGCAGACAGATTCTTTACCCGCTGAGCCACCTGGGAAGTCTGTATGTAATGGAAGCCCCCAAAATATGAGACCTAAAGGCAGTCAGGCAATTGAGGACTACATGTCATCTTGAATAGAAATGGGATATGGGTCTGGGGTTTCAAAGAGAAGGGAAATTCACAGAATGATAAGAAGAGCAGATGTTTGTTCTGCTATGTAGGTTAAGTCTTTGAGATAAAAAGTTATCTCTGGTAATCACTCTCCTTCAGGACCCAGTGCCCTATCTAAATTCTTTTTGGCAATTAAGGGAGAGGTGAAAGTTTTTCTTATGCCTACTGGAATTGCATTGCCTCCAGCTCAAAATAATCCACAAGTTAAAGTGTTACATTTTGAGGCAAGGCGGAAGGGTCACATGTTCTACCCCCTTCATATACCCTGTCAGAGCTGGTTTCAGGAGGCTGAAGCAAAAGTTCACCAGATTAAGTTCCTCTCTCTCTGGAGTTTACAGCCCAGAGGAGAAGAAAGCACAAATAAATATGCAATTTCAACATGCTAAATAAAAGGAAAGCACCTGAGGCTGTAAGTATGCATGAAAAAATGGCCTGGTTTACCTTGGGGAATGCAGGGAAGTCTTCCTTGAGACAATGATGTTTAAGATGAGAGTAGAAGGCAGAGTAGACATTTTCAAGAACCTGCTTATCAAGTGTTATTTTTTAAGGTCCAGAGTTCNGTTCTACCCCCTTCATATACCCTGTCAGAGCTGGTTTCAGGAGGCTGAAGCAAAAGTTCACCAGATTAAGTTCCTCTCTCTCTGAAGCTTACAGCCCAGAGGAGAAGAAAGCACAAATAAATATGCAATTTCAACATGCTAAATAAAAGGAAAGCACCTGAGGCTGTAAGTATGCATGAAAAAATGGCCTGGTTTACCTTGGGGAATGCAGGGAAGTCTTCCTTGAGACAATGATGTTTAAGATGAGAGTAGAAGGCAGAGTAGACATTTTCAAGAACCTGCTTATCAAGTGTTATTTTTTAAGGTCCAGAGTTCCAAGCAAAGACCTGAAAATCTACTAGAGGAACAGACTTAAAATGAATGATTATAATGCAGTAAAAAAAAAAAGTGCTATAATTGAGGTTGATATGTAATGGAGAGATGTTTTATTTTGTTACCAAAAATTTTAAAAAGCAAAAATCAATCATGTAAACAAATAACAGNGTGTTATTTTTTAAGGTCCAGAGTTCCAAGCAAAGACCTGAAAATCTACTAGAGGAACAGACTTAAAATGAATGATTATAATGCAGTAAAAAAAAAAAGTGCTATAATTGAGGTTGATATGTGATGGAGAGATGTTTTATTTTGTTACCAAAAATTTTAAAAAGCAAAAATCAATCATGTAAACAAATAACAGCAACAACAAAAATATCCTAGCATTGCTTCAAATGCATGTTGAAAATCCTTTTTCCATGAGAAAAACACGGGTTGAAAATCCTCCCTAAAAATATTCCGTCATATCTGTATCCAGCTTGAATCGAGTTTACATTGTGTCCCTTGCTCATGTCCTTCTGTAATTTTATTTTATATAACTCTATATTTAATTGCATATATATTCACATATATTCTCATAATACATAGAAGTCTCATTTCTTTTCAATGTCTTTGATAATTTGATCAACTTAGACCACATCTGACAGCTTGTGAAGGAAATTTAATGGTGCATAGATGAATGTGTAATTATTATTTTACTAAAAAACACACCAGATTTTCCTGAAAAGGAAACAAAAAACAGCCTTGATTAAAATACTACTACCTCTCAGTGTTCCAAAGGACCTTTTGATAATATTAAATAAACTGACACACTGAACTTGAAATCCCTGAGCCAGGTCTCCTAAATATTAGGTATCAAAATCCATATGCAGACGATAATACCAAGGCATTCTTTGTTTTTTTTTCCCCAACCTAAATATTCTGTTCTAATAACACCATCCATAAGCAATGTCACTGCTATAGAGAGAGAGGGAAGACCCAGCCTTCTGTGAAAACTGAACACATGGCTTACAACATTTTTAAAGTAACTTTTATTTGAAAAAATTTTGATGTTCTAAATATTAAAAAAATAATTTTATCACTTCCATTGGTGGGTCATTAAATAGCTATGGATATATAGAGCTGTATATTTCATTTAAAAAAATTAAGCAAAATAGAATTTATTTAAAAAAAATGTATTTGTTAATTTAGAATCAACTATATTTTAGAAGTCATCTGTTATATAGTCCAACTTCATTTTATACTCAAGAAAGGGCATGTCCCAGATTATCCCATTGGTTAGCAGCAGAATCAGGAAGAGAATCTTGGTCTAACTCTCATTCCAATGCTATTTCTAACCCAGAGCACTGGCTTTCTTCTCTTTATTACTTTGTCCATATTCTATGGGAGTAACAATTAGTAAAAAAGATGAAGCCAGTCATTGAATCACTGAGCTACCCAGGGATTTCAATACTGCAAAATCAAGCAGTGTCAATTCTCCCTAAATGGAACACAGAATAAGCATTCATGCAAATAAATATTTGGTAACTGCTTGAAGGATCTACTAAAATATTCAAAAAGATTGACAGTATTCTCTCCTCNAGACACGACTGAGCGACTGAACTGCACTGAACTGAACTGATTCTGCTGCTGCTGCTGCTCAGCTGCTTCAGTCGTGTCTGACTTTGTGCGACCCCAGAGACAGCAGCCCACCAGGCTCCCCCGTCCCTGGGATTCTCCAGGCAAGAACACTGGAGTGGGTTGCCATTTCCTTCTCCAATGCATGAAAGTGAAAAGTGAAAGGAAAGTCGCTCAGTCGTGTCCAACTCTTCGTGACCCCATGGTCTGCAGCCCACCAGGCTCCTCCATCCATGGGATTTTCCAGGCGAGAGCACTGGAGCGGGGTGCCATCGCCTTCTCCGATCATGGTTCTAAAAGACTGCAAATCTGTATTGCAGAGCATTTTCACAGCAGGGTGTTCGGTGCTGCTTGGAATTTTACATATAATTGAATGAATATGTTTAAACTGTCAAAGGCAGCCTATTTTCAATATCAAAGAAGCATAGGAAAGAAAAGGAGATATGTTAAGACTGTGTTAAGACTGAGTTAAGTTAAGACTGAGGTAAATGGGAGATTCAAAGAAAGCCTCCATAAGTTGGCCCAAATCTTGTTATGATTTTGGGAAATAAGCATTTGCTTTACTTACCATAGGGCTTTCTCTCTTTGTCTTTCTGTTTCTGTTTGTCCCTCCTTGTTCCTTGTCTCTCTCTCTCTTCCTGACTCAGATGTTGCCTATTTCTGATTTCTACTTTAATATTTTATATAAAATCTTCACACTCACACCCACTTCACCCCTCCATCTTCACACATATACGTATGTATCTCTAGGAACATATGTAAGTTTCTAACTTTGCCTCGTTCCATGCCGCCTGTTTCTCCGTGCATCTACAACTACTCCCAGGAGTTGACCTATTTTTTTTCCCCCTTTTCTCACTCTTAGAACTCCTCCAGAAGGCAGACTAAATCTGTGATGGGAATTCCCTGGCACTCCAGTGGTTAAGACTTGGCAATTTCAATACGTTGGGCCCAGGTTCAGTCTCTGGTTGGGGAACTAAGATCCCACAAGCCATGAGGTGCAGCCGAAAGAAAATAAAAACCAAAAACACTTGATGAAGAGTGCTTGCCCTAGAATTAGGTGATCTTCTAAATGCCACCAGTACCTACAATGGTGTATTCCTGGGAAAGTGGCTTCAATGACAAAAACCTAGATTTACTCACCAATTAAGTGTCCATGTTAAAGGTATAGGAATCATGTGCATGATAATCACTAATTGAATGGGGTTAGAACAACATAAAAAATGACAGTAAATATCTACTCTTTTAAATTATTTTTAATCTTGGCATAATCTCAGACATAACCCAATCATTTCCCTTTTTTGCTCACTTCATGTTATAGAACACAGATGCAGTCCATCTTCATGTAAATCTGAATTTTTAATCTTGTACTTTAGTGTAAAATTCTTTTCCTAAGTACATGTGACCCTTAGTTGAGACCTGAAAATAAACTGTAGACTTTGTGTCAATGGTTTATGGAAGATCTTTTAACACTGCTGGCTAGAAAAAAAAAAAAAAAGACTTTAGTACAGATTTCTTCAGGTTGTTGATATTTCTTCAAGTTGCAATGCCACTAAAGGGGCACTTGGATAACCATTCTAAGTCAGATCTGGTGACCTGAGGTGGTCACTTTAAATTTAAAGGGCAGGGAGGCATACACAGTTACATATATATATGGAGGTGTTTCTATTTTTCTTAACATTGCAAGGCCTCATACTTATCTCCACAGTTAATATGAGGAATCAATAGTTGGAATAAAGCTCTGAAGTCAGATTGCACTATATAGTATATAGTATAAAAATATAAAAATCCAATTTTAATGCTTACACCAAATTAGCTCTATGTAGGCACCCCACTCCAGTACTCTTGCCGGAAGATCCCATGGACGGAGGAGCCTGGTAGGCTGCAGTCCATGGGGTCGCGGAGGGTCGAACATGGCTGAGCAACTTGACTTTCACTTTTCACTTTCGTGCATTGGAGAAGGCAATGGCAACCTACTCCAGTGTTCTTGCCTGGAGAATCCCAGGGACGGGGGAGCCTGGTGGGCTGCCATCTATGGGGTCGCACAGGGTCGGACACGACTGAAGTGACTTAGCAGCAACAGCATGAAGTGTTTCGGAGAAGGCAATGGCACCCCACTCCAGTACTTTTGCCTAGAAAATCCCATGGACGGAGGAGCCTGGTAGGCTGCAGTCCATGGAGTCGCACAGAGTCGGACACGACTGAGCGACTTCACTTTCACTTTTCAATTTTAGGCATTGGAGAAGGAAATGGCAACCCACTCCAGTGTTCTTGCCTGGAGAATCCTAGGGACGGGGGAGCCTGGTGGGCTGCCGTCCCTGGAGTTGCACAGAGTCGGTCGGACACGACTGAAGCAACTTAGCAGCAACAGCAGCATGCAGTGTTTATTTTTGTTTTGGGGCACAAGTATGTGTTTTTTGTTTGTTTGTTTTGTTTTTATTTGCTAGTAATGGAAACTATGGTTGATTCATGAACAAAGAAGAGGAAGGGAAAGGAATGAAATGAAAAGATAAGCATAAGAAGGAACATAAATTAATGTAAATTTAACATGATTTTATGGAAAAGATAAAAAAGCAAACTTAAAGAATTAGACCTGGGAAAGAACAGGACAGCTTAGGGGTTTAGGGTGAGGACATCAGGAGTAGCCTTATTTTGGATCCCCTGGGGTAAAGCAGCTTCAGCCCATGTGTTGCTTTTTTTCTGCTGAAGGTTCACATTTCCGAGAGGAAGAATCAGATTTTCCAGTCATGTGTCATATGCACAAATTTAACCAAGAAAGATCTAGGCATTTTGATTGCCTTTCTCGCAAAGACCTTAAGCAAATGGAGAAGAGACACAGTTTACCAAGGCAGAACAGAGCTGCTGACAGTATAAGATAAGTGTACCCTAGGCCAGCCAGCTCAACAAATCAGCACAATAGTTTTCACACGGGGGTCTGCCCGTTCTGGGGTTTCATCGGCTTCTGTAATTTTCCCAGAGAAACCAGTGGAATATGACGCTGACAAAACTACAAAATTGAGTATGGGGACATATAAGTCAAATATATTGTAGCTAATCTATTCATGTCACCACATTATCTTCAAAATTAGCATGCAAACTTAGGTTAGAATATCAATATCCAATGCATAGAAATGCATCCAGAATTTGTTGAATATTTATGATAATGAGTTGCAAGAAATATCACCCCTGGCATGTCACAGCAATTGTTCAGAAGCCTGCACCAGCTAAACTACTAACCCCCTGCCCCCAGCCATACTCACACACACATGCTCTTTATTTCAGGTTTAGGTAATATTTTCCTTCTTGGATAATTTAAGCATTTTGCACAAAATGAATCAATCTTTACACTGACTCGATACTGAGACACTGTTAATGTTGAGACTAAAATCACAATGTTAATCTTTAGTTTAGCATGCTTAATCATGGATCATAAAATGACCCCACATTTCATTTTCATATGATTTATCAAAGTATATGGAGGTGAATTACATGTCATCTTCCTGAAAAGTTTTGTTTGGGGACTTTATTTATATAACTCAATATCCCTTTTCTATTCCACACTATAATTACTAGAGTCCAAAAATATGTACAAATCAGAAGGGAAACTGTGATATTTAAATTTTCATGTATAATGCCATAGCACACAGGGTATAATAGTAGGCACACACATATAATTATTTAGGGACATAGTCGGATAGGATAGGATAGGTTAGGATAGTGACTTTTCCTTCTACAAATGCACAGACACACACATACAGAGTCATACAGTCAGTGAAATGGGGCAGACAGAACTCTGCTTATATTCTCAGACATTCAAGCTAGTTCTTATATTTTAGTCAAGCAGATTTAAACTTTATGACTGAGACGTTGTTTTTCCTGTGTGTAAAACTTCCCTAACTACATTAAGGTAATACGTGAGGATTCAATGATCTCACTCACAGGAAAAAAAGACATATATACCATGAAGTTCTAGACATATATTGTTAGTTTTAGTACTTACGGGCTTTCGATATTTTCCGAATAACCTTTGCTAGCCAAAGGGGATAGAATTTTACTTGAATACATTGTTCAGATTTCAAATGCAAAGATTTCATACAGGAATGAATTTTCCATAAGTGTGCTGTGTCATTCATTTCTCCAGTTTAACTCCTACTCAATCCACAAAGTTTAACTAAAATTCAACTTTTTGTATGAAGTCTTACCTAACTCCATCTTTTTTTTTTTGATAATTTTTTTTTAATAATAATAATCTTTTTTTTTTTTTTTTAAGCTCTCGGGTGCCGGGGCTTCAGTAGATGTGGCACATGGGCTCAGGAGTTGTGACTTCCAGGCTCTCGAGCACAAGCTTAATGATTGTGGCACACGGGCTTAGTTGCTCCTTGGCATGTGGGGTCTTCCCAGATCATGGATCAAACGTGTGTCTCCTGCATTGGCAGGTGGATTCTTTACCACTGAGCCATCGAGGAAGCCTGTCTAACTCTTTCATTTTAAACTGATGATGATTTTATGGCAGTACAGTTCAAGGCTAGGGTAATCTGTGATTCCAACCGTTTTCACCATGGAGAATTCAGAATGGAAATCTGAGGAAATGGCCTTGTTTTAGAGTCTAGACCAACTCATCAGTCAGAGAAGGAGTGCCTAAAAATTAAATCCTAGGGGATATTGTTTAGAGAAATGATGTTGCCAAGAGTACTTACATAGCATTTCCTAGCAATAGCCAGATTACCTGGATTTCCCAGAACAGTGCGCATAATTCCAAAGACATGCCGTTATAGAAGGGAAGCGAATTGATGAGCAGAAGAATAGATGTTCAATAGATACCACCAGACTCAAATCTATTTACTCTTTTTATGAAGTTGTGGGATGGCTTAACCAATCTTAGCATTATTAACTTTATTTGTAGAACAGGGATGATGTCTACCTGATATGAGTTATAATTAAATGGAATAATGCATAGTGGTAACACACATGTATAAAAAATAATTATAATAATATTTATTCCATCTCTTCTCTGTACAGAACAGAGACAGAGTACTAGCTGNATTTACTCTTTTTATGAAGTTGTGGGATGGCTTAACCAATCTTAGCATTATTAACTTTATTTGTAGAACAGGGATGATGTCTACCTGATATGAGTTATAATTAAATGGAATAATGCATAGTGGTAACACACATGTATAAAAAATAATTATAATAATATTTATTCCATCTCTTCTCTGTACAGAACAGAGACAGAGTACTAGCTGGCATCAAATGTACCACTCCGTGAGGAGGACAAAATGGAAGGTGCAAGTGAAAAACTAGAGCCCAGACTAAATGGCCTGCTGCTATTAAATTGTTATTTTATTTAACTTTGCAAATATTTAGGTCTGGTCTTCTCATGATTGTAAACTCAGATACTCTCTCTAAAACCATGTTTCCCAGTTCTCAACCTCCTTTGGTTTTTGATTATTTTTGTTTTTTACGACTTAAGACTTACAAGGCAAATGAAGAAAGAAATATACTCTGCTAACAACTTTTATTATCAGTGTAAAGATAAGAATAATGCATATCAACTAATAGAAAAGGATATTAAAATGAAAATCTGAGACTTATTTGTTAACCTGAGAGTTAATGAATTTTTAATGGATTTAATAAATTTCTAATAGAAGCTAGGTAGTATCAAAATAAGCAAATATGTATGCTGTAGATGGTATTGTAAATTGGCTGAGCCCTTGAAAGAGTGACTAGGGATAAATAATACTCATTGATTTTTATTTGAATAAATTAATATAAACCCTTTTGGAAAGCACTGTAAAAATTTGTATCCAGAGAAGCTCAAACATAATTTGTATATTTTGGACAATGATGAGAAAAAGAAAACCTGTACACAGAGGCACTCACAGATTCACACATGCATATATATAATATATTCTTATTTATCATAAATTAAATGCCTCTTAATGGTTATATAATATATTATAACCAGAGCAAGTTCTGGGAGTTGGTGATGGACAGGAAGGCCTGGCATGCTGCAGTCTATGGGGTCACAAAGAGTCAGACATGACTGAGAGATTGAACTGGACTGAATATATTCACTGGTCAGATCATTATTAAAATGTTAACTGCTGCTGCTGCTAAGTCACTTTAGTCGTGTCCGACTCTGTGTGACCCCATAGACAGCAGCCCACCAGNTCATACTGTTCATGGGGTTCTCAAGGCAAGAATACTGAAGTGGTTTGCCATTCCCTTCTCCAGTGGACCATATTCTGTCAGACCTCTCCACCATGACCTGTTCATATTGGGTGGCCCTTCACAGCATGGTTTAGTTTCATTGAGTCAGACAAGGCTGTGGTCCGTGTGATCTGATTTGCTAGTTTTCTGTGATTCTGTGATGATTCTTATCATGGAGAAAAAATGACAACAAGAACAAATATTGATCCCTTGTTTGTGTATATCAACTTTGCTAAATTATAAAGTTATGTAGACCTTAAGCCAACTAGAGTATGAGAGATAGTAAAGTCAAGATTAGTACTTATTATTGTATGGGGACATGTTCATCTGAAATGCTTTAATATGTCTTGGTTTTGCCTGCTCAAATGTTTGTTTCTATATTGAATGTGAATACAGTGTCCAGCAAATGTTGAATAAGTATGCCTCTTAGGTTTTCCATAAATCTATAGTTGTTAACAACATGAAATTTCCAAATTCAATGTAATAAATATGCTAAAACATTTTCACACATCGACTAAATGGTCATAAATTTTTTTAATCCCTTTCCCAGCAATCAAGTCCCCTAGTCTTATTTATTGTCCCTGTGTCTTGTAGATAACTTTTTGTAGTCCCATGCTATTGGCATTGTTCACACACATCTCAGCCTTCTTCCTCCAAACTGAGACAAGAGGACAATTTGGAGGGTCTTTTCCCCACTCAAATTGTGCTGCTAATATATTAGCTCTAAGTCTGTTGTCCTTTTACTTTATTTCCCAGGTCCGAACTTCAACTTCTGCTTTGCCAGTTCCTCTTAATAACATTGGAGGTCTTTTCTTATAAATGGAAGTTTCGGGTAAACATAACTTAAATTTTGAGAAGTGATGATTTTATAGATAGAGGGGCATTCAATTGTTGAGCCACAGATTTGAAATCCCACTAGCAAAAATTCATATATATATATGTATATGTATATATATTTCACTTGATTTTGAAATTAATAAAATCAGGTACTATGCCTGTGGTTTTCAAAGCATAATGTTTGAAACATACTTATATTCTGTAAATTTAACTTTATAGAAAAAATGACTATTCTTTATTCATTTGTTCAAGCTATTCATCAAAATGTCATTTCTGTTTTTATAATATTTCAACTGGTAATTCAGTCTGAGCTTAGGTACTTAATTTTGAAACACTAGAGAGACATTTCTTCTATTTTTGGATAGCTATAGTTGTAAGAGTCTTGTTTTTTATTAAGTCAAACCTGGCATATAACTTGCGCTGATTAATAGTATATCCAACATTGAGTAGTCTATCCAGCATTATATCATGTTGGAGCTTTATTTTGTATAATGGCCTTTAGAATACCTAAGGTGAGGAAATTTTATTACCTTTCATTTCTTTTCCAGGGTGAAGATTCATGGGTTTCTGATTTCTGCTTCATTTACAATTGTATTCATTTTACTCTGAATGTGTTTTCACTTAGTTATATTTATCTTAAAAAGTAATTCACAGAAATAGCCTTGGCCTACCAGCTGAAATCTGTTTGGTTGTCATCGAGAAGAATGGGGCACCATGTCCAGCATTGTGGGAATTACATTCTTTTCATGAATTCAATATTTGCTCAACCTTTTATTCTTTTCTATAACAATGGTAAGATCTCTCTCCCCAATAGTTCCATGACTATTTCCCTCAACCCAATGCTTATACCTATATTTTAATATATAATTTAAAATATAACACAGGAATTGGCATTTGTCTTATTTGCCCCTTTATTTCATAGTCTCCTTTACTATATGTTACCCTGGTCATAGGCCAAATGAAGAGTGGATATTTACGTCTTTATTTCTTGGAATATGTAGCTCGTCTTCATGTATGCATTGTTCAATTCTGGTGTTTGTTTTCATTAGTTATATTTTGTATACTGTCTAAATCTGACTGTGCCTAAGGCATGAAAATTATTTCTAAGTGATCAAAATTACAGTATTATCTTAGGCACTTTATCAGATGGCAGGTTTAGTACCTTCAAGTTATATATGGATGTCATATACTTTATATCTACAAGCCTCAGAATGTAAAAGTGGCACCAGAAAATATTATACAATTAAACAGCATCAGAATTGTATTAAATCATATTGAACCTTGAAATATCTTCATAGCAAATGTCCAATCATGGGCCTAGAAAAGAATGATAAGGATTTAAGTTCATTATTGGCTACGTACACTCCTCCAGTGTGCACTGAATTATAAAGAAGAAAAGTGGATATAACAGAGCAAATTAATAAGCCACATCATATAGTCATATTTGGGTCTATTGATATCTATATCTATTGGTATGGTTTATAGTTCAAAAGAGTAAGAATTAGAGTGAGGGCTATAGAGAAAGAGAGGGATTAAAATTTTTGTCTTTTTACTTTATTTTTTTTCCCTTACACCTGAGCCTAATATAGAATAGAAACATAGCAATAGAACTAGAGAAAGCCTTAAATATATTTTATGAGATTCTATTTGCTCATAATTAAATTGAAAAAGAAGAAATTGGAGATTAATTCTATCAGGAATATAGTGTCTATGCATGCGTTATCAGTCACTTCAGTAATGTCTGACTCTTTGGAACACTATGCACTTTGGCCCACCAGGCTCTTCTGTCCATGGGATTCTCCAGGCAAGAATACTGGAGTAGGTTGCCAAGACAGTATATAAAACATTGTAAATACTCTCTCACTTCATCTGGTGCTTCTCTGTCTTTTCCACATCGGTCAGTGATAGTCTTTCTGGGTGTTCATCTCCTATGTTCTTTCTTGATCCAAAATGGATATGAATGAAGCAGGTGATAAATAAACCATTTAATAGAATTAAGCAAGTGATAAATAAAGCATTTAATGTATTTAGTCTTAAAATAAGTTAACGTGCAAATCCAAGAATCAGTCATTCCAATACTAATCACTGGAGATGGTCATAATGAACAGGAGGGAAGAGAGCAAGGGACAACCTTTAAAAGAATGGCATAGCCCAAGGACACCACATGAACTGTTTAGAACCAAATAGGTTCAAGATGGCAGATGAGTTGACTTCCACTAGACCTGGAGCCTAAGTATACGCTTATCATAAAACATTAGCAAGCTAAATGACCACATCCACAGGTGCCATGATAATTCCAAAGCTGGCCATAAAGTTCTAAAAGTGAGCCAAATTATTAGTAATCCCTACCCCTTCCCCCACATATCTGGAATACTCCTCCCACTCATTACCTATAAAATTATTCACCCCTTTAAAACCTGACAACCCCACACCCTGCGGCTGCTCTTACCTTCTGAGATGGCCCACCCTCTGTGGAGTGTGTTTTCTGTCTACATAAATCCACTTAATTCCTATCAATTTGTTTCTACTGAATTTCTTTATGCTATGAGACTTCAAAATCTGAGCTTCATTAAGTTCTGAGACCAGATTAACAGACTGTGTGTTCAAGTCCCAATCTGAGGTACACTGTTTTTATTTTTGGTTTTCAGCACCCATGATCTCAGATATTTCTTGGATATCTTTGAAATTATCCCTTCTTTCCAGCTGTCCCCTCCTTTCTTCAACACTGAGCAGAACTGGCTCACTCAGTGTGGCTCTTACTGCAATGGATTCTTCTAAAGTCTGATTAGTATAAAAATTTGAGTCCCTAACGCATGCCCAATCTAGGGCTAATAATCCTGCCAATCATGGGCAAACTTCTGTGTCATCCTTTATCATTGTTCTTTCTGTTTCACAATAACTATCCATTTTGATTCTATTATAGTCTCTCTCTTTTCAGTTATAATCAAAAGTGAGTCTTCTGAACTTCTTGGATCAGTTATCTTGACTTGATATTTGAATTGGGAGCTTTAATAGGGGCCCAACATTTGCCAACTGAAAATATGTCTCTTTGGAGTATTATNCTTTCTGTTTCACAATAACTATCCATTTTGATTCTATTATAGTCTCTCTCTTTTCAGTTATAATCAAAAGTGAGTCTTCTGAACTTCTTGGATCAGTTATCTTGACTTGATATTTGAATTGGGAGCTTTAATAGGGGCCCAACATTTGCCAACTGAAAATATGTCTCTTTGGAGTATTATTTTAAGATAATTGTTTTCTAAGAAACAACTCCCTTAAGAGAGCGATATTTTATCTGGTGTCTGACAGATGTGGAAGAGTTAAATAGGCAAAGGTGGGTTGTAAAGCGGAAAAANGGGCCCAACATTTGCCAACTGAAAATATGTCTCTTTGGAATATTATTTTAAGATAATTGTTTTCTAAGAAACAACTCCCTTAAGAGAGCGATATTTTATCTGGTGTCTGACAGATGTGGAAGAGTTAAATAGGCAAAGGTGGGTTGTAAAGCGGAAAAAAGCATTTTGGAGGAAAGCTGTTAGTTAAAGCTTCTGAGACAACTGAGAGGTCTTATGCACATTATCAAAACTAAAAGACATGGATGAATGGGTTAGTGAAACTGAAGTACCCGGAGTACTGAAGTATAATGAAAGGATTAATAGATCATGTTAAGAAGTTGGCACTTTATCTAAAGAGCAATGGAAAGACAGTAAATGGTTTTGTGCATGGGACTGGAATACTGGGATTTGAATTTTAAATAACTAATTGATAGGGCCGGTGGAGTGTGGTAGGGGCATAGAAATGCAAGGGGGTGAAGTAGATGCAGATATCCAGAAAAGATTTACATTGGACTAAGTTGGTGACAAGAGAAATAGAAGAAACGGCAAAAAGTAAATACAAATTTAGATCATTAAGTGTGCTTTAGAGAACTGGGAAAGACCCCTTTGAGGTAATAATTGTACCTGTGAATCCAAAATAGCTGATACCATNAAACAGAAAAGTTAATTTGCAGAGTGAAGACGCACTATATATTTCTACCTGTGTGACAAGGTTATCTGACTTTTTCCTTCTGGAGTAAGGAATCATGTTCACAATTATCTATGATGAAGCAACATTTGGTCCTTCTACTCTTTTATGCTAATTATTTGAGTTTCTCCTTTGAAACTTCAAGGAAAATAACAATGCTTGGAAACAAATCATTGTGATTGGTCTCTAATTTTCTTTCCCCTTTTTGTGCTTAGAAAAACACAAATGCTTGCTGCATCATGTATTCACCACATATTTTAAGAAACTATCCAAGAGAGCAACTATATGGTTGTAAACAAGTGTTCTCAAGTTCCAGCATGCATCCAGAACACCTGAAGAGTTGTTAAAATACAGATTCCTGTGTGGTACCCCTGGAGCTTCTCATTCATACGTCCAGAGTTTAAAGGGAAACCTTAAAATGACATATCTAGCAAATTCCCAGGGAACGCTAATGTGGCCCAGGGACTACACTTTAACAGTGATCACTCTACCCTAATTGCTCTGTAAGTCACATCAAATCATTATTTTATCTTGAAAGGGAATTCCCCCAAAAATAGTGAAGTTGGAGATGACAGAATATTCTTTCTTTTTCCTTGCTGTTAACACTAGCATAACCGTTGGAGTACAATGTATACAGTACAGGAATGAAACATGTAGTGGATTTGTTAAGGTTTTATTTGATATTTGAATCCAGAAACACTAGGGAGTTATATGACCTAATAATGTCCACTGGTAATGTGGTTCTAATTTTTAAAACACATGAGTTTTAACAATCTGTAAGTAAGGTATTGTTTAAGGCATTTTTTCTTTCTCTTCCTTCCTTCTTTCCACCCTCTTTTCATCTCTTTCTTCTCCATTTCATTCCATTTCTCTCTTTCTTCCCTTATTACTTCCTTTCCATAGGAAAAAAAAAATTAATGTATGTTTTCATGGCCAGACAAAGCTGAATTCCTTTTGGAGGAGCATGGCACAGGAGTGATGGAATTCCAGCTGAGCTATTTCAAAGCCTTAAAGTGCTGTACTCAATGTGCCAGCAAATTTGGGAAACTCAGCAGTAGCCAGAGGGCTAGAAAAGGTCAGCCCCAATGCAAAAAAAAAGGAGGGGGGCAGTGACAAAGAATGTTCAAACTACTGAAGAGTTGCACTCATTTCACATGCTAGTAAGGTTACACTCAAAATCCTTCAAACTAGACTTCAGCCGTAAGAGAACTAATAACTTCCAGATATCCAAACTTGATTTAGAAAGGCAGAGGAACCAGAGATCGAATTGCCAACATCCANGAGGGGGGCAGTGACAAAGAATGTTCAAACTACTGAAGAGTTGCACTCATTTCACATGCTAGTAAGGTTACACTCAAAATCCTTCAAACTAGACTTCAGCCGTAAGAGAACTAATAACTTCCAGATATCCAAACTTGATTTAGAAAGGCAGAGGAACCAGAGATCGAATTGCCAACATCCACTGGATCTTAAAGAAAGGAAGAGAATTCCAGAAGACATCTACTTCTGCTTCATTGACTACACTAAAGCTTTTGACTGTGTGGATCACAACAAACTATGGGAAATTCTTAATGAGATGAGAATACCTGACCACTCTACCTGTCTCCTGAAAAACTTAAATGTAGGTCAAGAAGCAACAGTTGGAACTTTACATGGAACAACTGACAGGTTCAAAATTGGGAGAGGAGTGTAACAAGGCTGTATATCATCACCNTAATAACTTCCAGATATCCAAACTTGATTTAGAAAGGCAGAGGAACCAGAGATCGAATTGCCAACATCCATTGGATCTTAAAGAAAGGAAGAGAATTCCAGAAGACATCTACTTCTGCTTCATTGACTACACTAAAGCCTTTGACTGTGTGGATCACAACAAACTATGGGAAATTCTTAATGAGATGAGAATACCTGACCACCCTACCTGTCTCCTGAAAAACTTAAATGTAGGTCAAGAAGCAACAGTTAGAACTTTACATGGAACAACTGACAGGTTCAAAATTGGGAGAGGAGTATAACAAGGCTGTATATCTGTTTATTTAAATTACATGCAGAGAACATTATGCAAAATGCCGAGCTGGATGCACCACAAGCTAGAATCAAGATTACTGGGAGGAATATCAACAAGCTCATATATACAGATGATACTGCACTAATGGCAGAAAGTGTATGCATGCTAAGTCAATTCAGTCGTGTCTGACTCTCTGTGTGAACTGTAGCCCACCAGGCTCCTCTGTGCATGGGATTCTCTAGGCAAGAATACTGGAANAACAAACTATGGGAAATTCTTAATGAGATGAGAATACCTGACCACTCTACCTGTCTCCTGAAAAACTTAAATGTAGGTCAAGAAGCAACAGTTGGAACTTTACATGGAACAACTGACAGGTTCAAAATTGGGAGAGGAGTGTAACAAGGCTGTATATCATCACCCTGTTTATTTAAATTACATGCAGAGAACATTATGCAAAATGCCGAGCTGGATGCACCACAAGCTAGAATCAAGATTACTGGGAGGAATATCGCAAGCTCATATATACAGATGATACTGCATTAATGGCAGAAAGTGTATGCATGCTAAGTCAATTCGGTCGTGTCTGACTCTCTGTGATGCCATGAACTGTAGCCCACCAGGCTCCTCTGTGCATGGGATTCTCTAGGCAAGAATACTGGAGGGGGTTACCATGACCTCCTCTAGGGGATCTTCCCAACCCAGGGATCAAACCCACATCTCTTACATCTCCTGCATCAGCAGGCAGATTCTTTACCACTAGGGCCACCTGGGAAGACGCTAATAGCAGAAAGTGAAGAGAAGCTAAGTAAAGAGCCTCTTGATGAGGGTGAAAGAAGAGAGTGAAAAAACTGGCTCAAAACTCAGCATTCAAAAAGCAAAGATCATGGTACCTAGTCCTATCACTTCATGGTAAATAGAGGGGTAAAAGTGGAAGTAATAACATTTTCTTTTCTTGAGCCCCAAAATCACTGTGGGTGGTGACTGCAGCTATGAAATTAAAAGTCACTTGCTCCTTGAGAGGGAAGCTATGACAACTCTAGACAGGATTTTGAAAAGGAGAGACATCGTTTTGTGAACAAAGGTCTGTCTAGTCAAAGCTATGATTTTTTCAATCATCATGCGTAGATGGGAGAGTTGAACCTTAAAGAAGGTTGAGTGCCTGAGAATCGATGCTTTCAAACTGTGGTGCTGGAAAAGACTTTTGAGAGTCCCTTGGACTGTAAGGAGATCTAACCAGTCAATACTAAAGGAAATCAACCCTGAATATTCATTGTAGGGACTGATGCTGAAGCTAAAGCTCCAATACTTTGGCCACCTGATGTGAAGAGCCAGTTCAATGGGACAGACTCAGACGCTAGGAAATATTGAGGGCTGAAGGAGAAGAGTCCAGCAGAGGATGAGAAGGTTGGATGACATCACTGACTCTATGGACATGATTTTGAGCAAATTCCAGGTGACAGTGAAGGACAGGGAAGTTTGGTATTCTGCAGTCCACGGGGTGTTGCAAAGAGTTGCAAATGACTTAGAGTGTAAACAACAACAACAACAGTGCAATAGTATAACTCTGGGAGACTTAAGGTGAATATTACTACAATGTACATTCATGCCCTCACTGTGGGATTATCTTAATACATACCAATAGGAAAAGAATTAAGCAATTAAATCATTTTCATTTGTATAGAGACATGGCACATTTCTAGTTGCCCAAAAATGATGAAAACATTATAAATTCTGTTTTGGAGTAAATTTTTTAAAGAACTTAATCTTGTATAATACCTTTCTTACCATTTCACTGTGCTTGCAATTTGATAGTAGGACAGCACAAATACATGAGGGGATGAGAAATATAGAGACATATCCCTCCCAACCCTTTGGCTCTGCACTGTGACTCTAATTTAAGTGTACTTCCTTTGGAGCTGTGAAAGGACAAGGTTGCTAATGTTTGGGAAGAAGTTTAATTTTCGATTGTCACCTTGTGAAAGTTCACAAGAAATAAGTTGTAGCTTAAGTCTTCTTCTTCTTCTTTTTTTTTTTTTAAAGGTCCTGGAGTGAAAAGAAAAGAAAGCAACAACAAAAACTGATTTTTTTTTAATTCAAAAACAGATACTTTTCTGTGACTCTGTCAGTTTTATCACTTGTAAAATCTGTGGGGAATGGTTTAAATAATCTACCAATTTCTTGCATAAATGATGTTTTAATTCCTTCATCCTACAGGCATGTTTGGAGCCCACTTAAACATCTTAAGGACCCTCTGATCATATCTGTACATATTTCTTCACATGTGTGCTTGTTTGGCAGCACCTTGCCTTCATGAAGGGTTTCTAAAAAATAAAGTTATGCGTTTTTTCTTTTTCAAAAGATATTTACATATGTATTTTCCCCAAAACATTCGGGGACACAGAATCATTACTCTTGCCTAGTAATGGAAATGTATTTGAAGTAATGGGGAATGCAGCTTTAGAATTCTGACACTATATGATCTCATTTTGGGGGAAGAAACCTGTATTATTAGATCTCTTCAATTCAGTTCCAGCATGGCTATACTGTTTTTAATTTGATTATGCTTTTGATGTTTACTATGGAAAATATACAATTAAAATATTCACATATTGGAACTAACTTAACATGATGTGTGAAAACAATTTATGAGTGTGGCCACTGGTATTTGGTTAGAATTCTTTCATATATGTTCTTGATATTTATCAGAATATATTTATGGTAGCACTTGATTCTTGCATGTTGGAGCAATGATTTATTTTCCTTATTATTTTCTGCTCTTTAGAAATAAGAGTCACTGTCTTCTACTTCNCTTCATTCTTTCTGGAGTTATTTCTTTACTGATCTCCAGTAGCATATTGGGCACCTACTGACCTGGGGAGTTCCTCTTTTGGTACCCTATCATTTTGCCTTTTCATACTGTTCATGGGTTCTCAAGGCAAGAATACTAAAGTGGTTTGCCATTCCCTTCTCCAGTGGACTAAAGTCTGTCAGACCTCTCCACTGTGACCTGCCCATCTTGGGTGGCCCCACAGGCATGCTTTAGTTTCATTGAGTGAGACAAAGCTGTGGTCCTAGTGTGATTAGATTGGCTAGTTTTCTGTGAGTATGGTTTCATTGTGTCTGCCCTTGTGTCTGCCCCTGATGCCCTCTTGCAACACCTACCATCTTACTTGGGTTTCTCTTATCCTGGACGTGGGTTATCTCTTCACGGCTGCTCCAGTAAAGCGCAGCCACTGCTCCTTACCTTTGACGAGGGATATCTCCTCACCGCTGCCCCTCCTGACCTTGAACATGAAGTAGCTCCTCTAGGCCCTTCTGCGCCCCTGCAGCCACCGCTCCTTGGAAGTGGGGTAGCTCTTCCTGGCCACTGCCCCTGGCCTAGGGTGAGGGGTAGCTCCTCCCGCCCACCTCCCCTGATCTTGGACGTGAAGTAGCTCCTCTTGGCTGCTCCTGCGCTGTTACAGCCTGGCACTCTCAGCCACCACCCCTGATCTCAGATGTGGGGTAGCTCCTCTCGACTGTTCCTGTGCTGTCGCACCCTGGCACTTTCAGCTGCTGCCCCTGACCTCAGACCTGGGGTAGCTCCTCTTGACCACTGCCCCTCGGGCATGGGGTCCTCCCGGCTTCTGCCCCTGACCTGGGATGTGGGGTAGCTCCTCTTGGCCGCGCTTGTGCACCATTGCAGCTGCCTGCAGGCAGACATTCTTTAGGAGATAACATATATCAGTACAAATAAATAAGTTGTATCAGTTAGAGTTCTAGCAGAAAATAGATGGTTCATACAGACCAGATATCTGGTCACACAAAACCAATTATCTAGTTCACACAGATAATGGAAGAAAGATTTATAAAAGTTCATTTAAATTGATGTGGCAGGGATTTGTGCTTCCAGGAAGATGGAGTAGATATATATTTCCCTTTTCCTCTTGCTAAGTGTAACTAATAACTCTGGACATTTTATATAAAATAAGTATAAGGAGCCTCCAAATTATGTTAAGAAGACACACTAGCTACAGATCTGAGTACTAAAAGATCAATACAGTGATGAGTTTCCTTAGTTTTCATTGTCTCATATATCCTAGATATAGAGTAGAAGAAGCTAGCAAACCAGAAATCCCAATGAGCACATATTTTTAAAAAGCCATCCGTAATAGCCTGTTCTTCTAGACAAATGACCAAGAAAAGGGTAGTTTAGCAAAACAGAAAATATTTAGATAATAAATGTTCTGCTTCAGCCAAACACCAAGGAAAAACTGTCCCCTACCCTAGTCCACACCAGAAGGTTCTCAGTGAGGAACTTGGCTTTCCACCCTTTCCAGACTGTAACAAGACAAGACCCTGAAACCCCAAACCAGAGCAGTGTCAGAAAAGCCATGTGGGGAGACTTTTTTTTTAATCTCCACCAGACTTTAAAGGAAGCACACACCCACTCCCTACTAGGCTTCCTCTGACATTCCCCCATGCTGAGTGGGTGTACACTCCTTAAACCAGGTGGGAACTAGGTCCCTGCTGCATATATGGATTCTCAGAAACCACTCCCAACAGCAAAGTTAGGTTGCCTCATTGGAGCCTGGCAAAAGTGGAAGCCTAGGTTCTCTAGAACATTCGCAGCCACTCAGCACTAACAAGGCATCTTCTACCCTCTCCATAGACACTGTCAGCAATACAGACAACAGTAAATAGGGCAGCTGAGCCCCTTGGAGAAGTTTAAAGTGTGGATCTGGAGGGACAAACAAGGGTTGTGTGACACGTATAGACAGGGAAGTCTTGACACTTTCTTCATGTTCATGGGAACATATCTACTCAGTTATTCACTTTGAAGTCATTATTTAGAAGTCTTGTGTATGCTTTTAGTAACATACGCTTTTAGGTAGCAAGGCTCATTATTTTTGTCTGAACATAGGAAATAGCAATAGTTATCTCCAGCATTATAACAGAAATAAGAAAACAAAATTAAAACAAAGTATCACTTGGAACAATGTAGATACTCAGTTATTTTTCTTCTTTTATAACCTGTTTCCTTGGATCCTTTCCTTTTGCTTGTCTCTTGCTTACTCATAATTAGGGCAGTGAATATTAAACTACCTATCTAATGCAACCTCTGTATTTGTTTCTGCATAGTAAAGTTTAGGCCTTGCCTTAAAGCTTTCATGGCTGTACATACTGACAGGCATCCTGTTCAGAGCACTGATATCAATACAAGTAACAGGGAAATTCTGAAGAGAAGATAGATTGACTATTCAGACTCAGAGGATGGTAACTCAGTCATCATGGAGTTCAAAGCCTGGATTTACTTTTGGAGAAAAAAAAAATTCAGATTCTCACTCAGGTGGAGCCTCATATAAATATAGCAAAGGTAAAACATGAAAAAGTTTCAAAGAATTGAGAGAAAGAGGCCTCAGTCACTCCAGTGTCAAAGGACAAAAGGAGTAATCATTATAATAAGAAGCAAGGTTAACACTCTAAGTTTCCAAGGTGGGGACCAAGAAAATGACCATTGGATGCACTGAAGAAAAGATTAGAGACCTATAGGAGGCAATTTAGTTAGAGGCTATATGAGATTACATAAGTATCAGTGAGACTATTTCCTCTAAAGAAGTAAACTTAATGTCTCTAGTTTGCTATGTAAGTAGTGAGTATATTGAAGATGGTAATGATGGTGATTGTGATGGTGATGATGGTAATCACAATGGTGATGATGATTCATATGAGAAGACAAGGGTAACACTGTTGGTTCATCCTTAGAGCCCATTACTGAGCTGATCTCTTTTTCATGTTATAACTTGTCACTGTGGCAACTGAAGGACATATGGTACCTACTTTTAAACAGCACACCTTGTAAATTGAGATTCATCACAAATGAATATGATTTTTTTTCTCACTTTATGTATTTCCCTTTAAAAGTTTTTGTCCAGGTGGCTCTTACTTATGAGAGACGTCCATCATATCATGAAAGCCCATGAGAACTAAAGCTGTGTTCTAGACCTTGCTAGTCCATTTCACTTTGGAAAATGGTGTTCACAGTATGGCGAGGGTGGACTATTTTAAGAACTTTTAGATGTTAGAGAATGTACTTAGAAATTTTGCGTCAAAGGAACCTTCAATTATTAAGCCAAAGAAAGTGATCAAGTAGAGTAAAGTCACAGTTATATGGACTTTGGTGGGTTTGAAAAGAAGTAAAACATGCTGCTACTTCATACAATTATGTAAATTATCAACTTACTTATACTGTTCAGTCATTCACTAAATTGGCATGCATTATGGACAGGCATTTCTCTACATCTTAGGGAGAAAGATACTTTATTGAGCTTATATTGAGGGAGAATAATGCTAAACACATCTAAAGTCAAAGTCAAAGTTACTCAGTCATGTCCATCTCTTTGTGACTCCATGCACTGTTCAGTCCATAGAATTATCCAGGCCAGAATACTGGAATGGGTAGCCTTTCCATTTTCCAGGGGATCTTCCTAACCCAGGGATCAAACCCAGGTCTCCTGAATTGCCTGTGGATTCTTTACTAGCTGAGTCACCAGGGTAGCCCAACAGTCCTGGAATGGGTAGCCTATCCCTTCTCCAGCAGATCTTCCCAACCCAGGAAGTGAACTGGAGTCTCCTACATTGCAGGCAGATTCTTTACCAGCTCAACTATCAGAGAAACACATCTAACAGAGTGGTAAATACTATGAAAAGAAAGTGAGTAAAGCATCTTTACAGGATAATAAAGATAATTTAAGGGGGCTGTTTTAGTTTGATGCCAAAGGACAGCTCCTTGGAGAAGGTAGTGTTTCACTGGATATCTGACTGAAAGAAGACTGGTTAACTTGCAACGATACCTGGCAAGGAAGTGTTCCAGGCAGGAAAGAGCAAGTGTAAAGGCCCTGGCATAGACATGAGCTTTGTACTTGGAGAACTGCAAATATGATGAGTATGGCTAGAGCTGACAAGAAGAGCAGGAGAGTTTGGGGGGCATATGGTTGGAGTGGTAGGCATTACACTGTACTTGACTTGGTAGGCTATGTAAGGACTTTTAATTTCATTTTGAGTGTGATAAGAACCCATTGGAGATTTCTCTACAGGTAAGGGAAAAGACCCTGATGCTGGGAGGAATTGGGGGCAGGAGGAGAAGAGGATGACAGAGGATGAGATGGCTGGATGGCATCATCGACTTGATGGACATGAGTTTGGGGGAACTCCAGGAGTTGGTGATGGACAGGGAGGCCTGGCACGCTGGGATTCATGGGGTCGCAAAGAGTGGGACACGACTGAGCGACTGAACTGAACTGAAGGGACATTATATTATTCATATTCAAGGGTTCACCCCATCCATCTACTGAATGGATGATATTATATATTGTAGAATGGCAAGGGTGGAACCAGGGAAACCAGTTAGGGTATTCAGTATTCCAGGCAAAAGACATTGGTGTCTTAGATGATGATGCAGCTGAGAAAATTGTGGGGAAATATCCTCTTTTATGTGGTTTGAAGCATGAATCCACAAGAGTTTCTAACTGATTAGAAGTTGGTATGAGGAAAAAAGAAGAATCATACTTAGATTTTTGGCCTAAAGAATAGAAAGAAAGGCAATGCCATTATTTGGCTGCTCCGTGAAAACCACATTTTTGTTTCTGCACCACACTGGGTGATAACCCTTCCTGTATTCCTCAGTTTCTTCATCATACACAAGGACAATAATCTATACATTGTGAAAAGTGACTTACATTCATCAATATGGGGTTTCATTTTTATACACTTTTGAAGTTTAGGTTGATGCAGAAAGTCAGACACTTAAGAAACCCTATTTTAGATTCCATAGTTCAAGAGTTCATGGTAGTATTTTAAGGCTTTAAAAAATCAAAAAGAAGTTCCGAAATCTATTATCTTTTTATACTGCCTAATAATTATGTCTATGACTCATGCAAATCAACCTTTCAAATATCTTGTCATAAAATAAAGGGCAAGTCACAGAGTGTCTAACAAGAAGTTAGTAAAGAGAATAAATGAGTAATAGTTCAGCTTTCATCTGGCTTAAGTTTAAAACCCTCCAAACTTATCATTAAAGTTAATTTTTGATAACATGTCCTAAAACTACTCTGTCAAATTAATCCTCACCTTATAGTTATTATTAAGCTCTGAAAATCCTTTTGTGAAGAGTATAAAATGGTTATGGATCTACAGCAATCCATCCCTGGTTTTCATTCAAAAATCAGAGAAGTGGGATGGGGTGATTTACATATGGCCATCTCATTATGAGATTCAGAAAAGACAGATCCAAACTCAGTGTAAAACAACACAGAAACTGGAAAGAATGACACACGATGTAGCTTTAATAATCTCTTCGTTGTCAATTAGTGTCGTGAATAAATTACCTTCTTAATTGAGAAATTATAGACAGCCATACATAGGCGACCAAATCTGTCAGTAGATATCTTCTGCAAATAAAGTAGAAACTCTTTATAGCTTCACTTTTAGGGACTTTTACAAAAATAGGATTAAAAAAAGAGAATAAAAACATCCATCTGGCATGCATAATGCCACGCCTACCAAGATACCTGGTGTTAGCCCCAGGGAAATATCTCAAGCTCTCATTGGTTACATTCTGAAGCCTTTCATTTTCATACTAAATGTATTTACTTGAGATGATTGGAAAGAAGGATGAAAACTTGGAAGATATAGAGAACTTGCCTCAGATTGTATTTGGTGGCCTCTCCAGAGTCCATATAATACCCCCCAACACCTTTCTAATATTGGAAAAATCACACAAGTAGTAACTACAGCTTTATTTTAAGGCACAAATGAGATAATGACAATTTATATATTTAGAACACCCTGATTATAATGACTTTGTGCCAGATTCATAAGCATGTACAATTTTGAATACCATAGCAATGTATACAGCTCAAGACAGACTGTAACTGAGGACTTCTATAATTTTATTTGTTCAGTCCAGGCATATCTTCTAGGGAATATTTTGAGACCCATCTATGAAGCAGTGACTAGCCCTTACGATGCAAAGCCATATAATATTTCTATTGGAAAGACTCTTAATGATTGCACTGCATGTCTTCCCTTTGATACTGTGAATCTCCTTTATGATGTCCCTGCAAGTCATCACTGTGACCTACTTGAGTATTTTAAAGAGGAGGACCAGGTTTTCTCCAGTCTACTGATTAAAAAGAGGAGGCAAAAGTGGTTATTCTACTTACTAAGGTTCTAAGTAGCCCTCCCTGCTACTCAGAATCTCTTCTTCATAAAACTTGATTTCTATAGAAATGACCTAAAAATATTTATCGATCCGTGAGATTCTATTGTTTTGAGGTGCCCCCTTTCATTTTTTAAATCTTTTTTTGTCTGGAGCTGTTCATACATATAGCTACTAGCAGGAAAGTAGCTTATTTTAGTATGTCACTTCTTAGACTATTCTTCAGCTATCCAAATGATAAATACCAATTGACATGAAAGCCTCAGAATGTAATGTTAAATAAGAAATGCAACATCATGTACCATGATACAACTGTTTTTACATAGACCTGCTTATGGACAAAATCAGAAGAGATTATGTAACTACAAACATGTATATTAGAGGAAAGAATTACAGATACCATTTTCCCACATTTTAAATGATATTTCTATAATTTAAGTGTAACTTTTAAATAGACAAGAGAATAGAAGATCTTCATATTAAGACAAAACAATCACCCTGCAATTTTCACCCGCTGTCTTCACCCAGAGAGAATCTAGTTATTCTCTCTGGGCAGCCTTCTAGTAATTTGAAGGTAAACTTCATAATGGTCTATATTTTTTTCATATAAGTCAAATACTCTGAATTTCTTTGGTTGTTCTGCTTAGGACATGGTCTCTTAACTTGGGCATTTTAACTTTTAAAGTTAGCACCTAAAAATGAACATAGCATTCCTGCTATAGTCTAACAAATATGGGACTATCATTGTACCAGTTCTCATGAGTATGCAATTTCTATTACTATAGCTAAAAATTAATTAGGTTTTGAACCAGTTGCATCACATGGTTGATTAGCAGTAGATTTTCTTTCATCTTATGGCAACCCACTCCAGTATTCTTGCCTGGAAAATTCCATGGGCAGAGGAGCCTGGCAGGCTACAGTCTATGGGGTTGCAAAGATTTGGACATGACTGAGCGGCTAACATTCACTCTTCTGTCATCTTAAAAGCCTTAATCTTTATACATGCATTGAGTCTCTGCTTTTTTCTCTCTCTCACCTTTCACTTTATCAAAATAATTCTCTTGGATATAATTTGAGAACCATACATTTATCTCTAATTCTGTTTCCCAATGAAGTCAGTAATATACCCTATTTATATCACCCACAAATACAAATTAAATGGAAAAGAAAATACCTTTAAGCCACTAAATCAGAGCTTATCAAACTTTAGGGAACACATACATTAACTATATGACTTTTTAAAACACAGATTTTAGGCTCCAATCCAAGAAGTTTTTATAATCTGATCAATGTGGAGCCTGGTAACTTGTGTTTGAAGACATTCCTAAGGCAATTTGAAGCAGGTGATCCAGGAACCCACTGTGGAAAACTTTCACGTAAGAGAACTTCCATTTCCTGACCTGTGATCAGTTACTAATTATATTAACTACTTATATAGTTACTTGGCTTTTATCAGAGACCCTGCGGAGTTAATACTGTGGAAGAAATTTCTAGGTCCAAGATAATAGGGTGAATCTGCCTCACTCAATTTCTCTTGCATACCTGAACACAGAAAGGTTTGAGAGGATGACTCAGACATGAATGCTTTGCTAACTGTCTATGTGGGTGTACATATCTGCTTGTTTATCATTTATATTTATTTATTCATCTAACAAACATTTGTTATTAACATTACAAATGTATTAATATTACAAACGTATATATATATGCACACACATATATACTATACATATGTGTGTGCATATATATATATACTAAGGCTTCCCTGTGGCCCAAATGGTAAACAATCTATCTGTCATGCAGATGATCTGGGTTTGATTCCTGGATTAGGAAGATCCCCTGGAGAAAGGAATGGCAACCCACTCCTACTCTAGTATTCTTTCCTGGAGAATTCCATGGCTAAAGTCCAGGGAGTTGCAAAGAACAGGACATGACTGAGCGACTAGCACAGACACACACACACATACATGCGTACTAAGTACTATGCCAGGATAGAACACAGGATGACCTTGTCTCATTAATAAGCAAACAAACAAAAACAAAACCAACCAAGCACACTAAATCACACCTGCTCCCCAGACTGTTCTGGATTATTCTTTCAAGGTTATAGTAGTGTTCTCCCTCAGTGTTCTTTTGACATGACTACAAAGTTTGAGCTTACTCCTGCTCTCCCAACCCTGTCCTATAGACTGTTTCCTTGCTGGCTGTTTCCTTCCCAGCATTTTCCCTTAGTCAAGTCTACCTTCTCAGGGTGCAGCCTATTCTTGTTCAAGGACCTTCCTATGTCCACATAATGATCTGTTGAGCCAGACCCACCTCTGTTATGCCCGTTTTACAGTTGAGAAACTTGGGTGAAGAGGAGGTAGATGTTTTGATTGAAATCGCAGAGATCATGAAAGAAAGGAGTTGGAAAGTGGGTCTCTAACTTCCGTCTTAGTCTATTTCAATTTCCCCACACTGCTTTCGAAACTGCATGGTGCCTGGCACATTTTCACTTGACAGATGCTCATGTGAAAAAGGATGCATATAGATATGCCCCTGACAATTCTAGGCAATTTAATGCTAGGACTTATTCCAAGTGAATATTGATGGCTCAGTTCAATATAAAATGCATTGCTTTTGAGAATCACAGAATAAAAGATAGGTGATAAGAATCCTGAGAATTCAGAGTGGATTACACAGAAGGAAATAAGTGTATTGTATCCCTACTGGATCTAACCTATGAGTTACTCTCAAACCTAAGCCTTCGTGCTCAGTAAATTTCATTCACAATGCCTTCCTTTCTGCTCTGGGAACATGAACCATGCTCTTTTTCAACTACTTTTGAGGGCCCATTGCTCTGTTTTTGAAAAACTCTGGATGCAGTTCATCAGATACTTCCTTCATGTCATTCAGGCCCCTGCACAAATGTCACCTCGTCACTGGAATTTCCTCTGCTTTCCTAAATGACCTGTCTCTCCAAGTTGCTTAGTATTAATTCACCCTCTTTTCATAGCAGTTTAGAACATCTGAAATAATATTCCTTATTTATTTGTTTATTGTTTCTCTCTCTTACTAAAAGATTGATTGAGCCAGAGAAATTTTTAAATTTATTTACAAGTATAATCCTAGAATAAAAACAGAATCTGCTATAGAGTAAACACCCAATAAATATGTAGATGAATGAAATAATGACCTTAACGTGTTATAGGGGGAAAAATTCAGTGTGTTTAGAAAAAAGAACGAATAAGAAGGATCATTATGCTGTCTGTGTGCTTCACTGAGGAAATCCTGAGGCTTTTCATAGGATAAGTGTGCACTGCAGAGTAGTTTTCAAATCCCCTATTGTCCTTTTGCTTAATTTTTGAATAGAAAACAAGATAAAAGATACCCAATGATGACTGAATTTCAAGAATGTTCCTCCATCCAGACGCCTACTAGATATTTCAGTTATACTAAAATTTGTCCATTGTTAAGTATGATAACACTTTCCAAATCTACTACATATGACTCTGAAAGTCATTATCATCCCTTCTGACAGCTAATTGTCATTGCTCTCTCCAGTGGTTCCAATCATCTATAGCAGCTAGAAATGATAAATGATAGAAAGAAATCTACCTACATTTTTCTCTTTCATTTCCTGAGAATCAAGCAGTAGCATCAGACTCTTGAATACAAGACTGTGTCTTTCCAACTTATTTCCTTTTCTTTTTTTTTTCTTTCTTTGTTCTTTTCTCTTTTTTCCCCTATATTGTCCCTGAAATTGTTTTTATTTGATGCAACAGCATCAACATTTCTGTAACTCTTCATTTGCTAAACCTTGCATTGAACTTCAGGATATTTTAAATTTTGAAGTGTAATTCAGTGAAGAACACAGTACATAAAACTAGCTAATGATATTATGGCTTTCTCATTCAATAGGTAATTTATTTTTCTCACTTTATTTCTGGGGAATGTCTGTTGTGGGAAAATTTGTCTATCAATAATGAGATATGTGTCTCTATTTTTTTTTTTCCTCATATGGTCTGATAACAGCTTTTTCCATGTTTTGAAAATCAATGCATTGCCCTCTGGAAAATTCTACATAGAGCTCTGGGGTGTTTTTTGAATTGATTGGATTAAGCAGCAACCAAAAAAGAGTATGAAACTCTATACGTACAGCTCTCTTTTCTGCTTAAAGGACAGAGAGGTGATTGGAAACAATACAGATTTTCTATATCTATAATCCTGCTTTCAGATCTGAATTTAATAACCCATTTGACATGTGACCTTGGGTCATTTTTTAATCTCTGAGCCACAATTTCTCCATCCCATGCTTATGAAAATACTTCACAGGATTATTGGGAGGATGAAATGAGATAATCATTACATGGACTAAAAACATTTAATTTTCCTTTACAGAAAGGATAATGTGGATGGTTTGGGTGTCATTAAAAGAAACACATTCACATGAAAACAAACACACCCGAACATAAACACATACACAGTTACATAAGTGCACATGCCAAACAAATGCAATTTGACCAACAGTAAGAATTTTAAATATTATCCAATTGTATTTTATTTTATTAATGGTGCCTTTCTGAAGCTTTGGATTTATCATGATTACGTTGCCTTATCATGTAGCATTTAGGGGTCAAGTGCTTGTATTTTTAAAAGAGAAGTGATCAGCATTCTTCTGCAGAGAACTGAGAAAAGGGTAACTTAATGTGGATTTCAAGTGGAAGGTTCCAAACTTTAGAATTTATTTGCTTTAGGGAAAGACTGTTGTTGTAAATACAGATTAGAATTATTTAAGGTGTATATATAATTTTTAAAATGCTGAAAATTTAATATTTTTATTTTTGTTATATTTTACTAAAAATGCTTCTGGCCTGATCTGAGAGATGGCAGAGTTTGTAAACTAAAATTATTAAGCAGACAACATTTTTTTGAATTGATGTTTGGTAGCAACTGACGTTGTACTCTGGGTCTAAAATTCTGAAAGTGAAGGTCAACAGATAAAATCCTATGACACTGTTCTGCTAGACACAAGGCTGTTGTCTTATAAATGCTGTGAATGAAAATTTGAGTAGAAAAGATACATATATACACATAGATAGATATATATGGATATATATATATATGGATATATATATATATGGATATATATATATATGTTAGGTAGTTAGAATAGGAAATATGAGTCCAAAATGTCAGTGGCTAAAAGACAAAAGTGGAAGAAGCTTGCAAAAATGGAACAAAAGAAGATCTGCCGGAGTGAGAACCTCTGGTGAAATAAACAGCTCTCCTGGCTAGCCCAATTTACATAGGACAGGCTCAGGGGGAGGAGGAAAAACATATACAAAGAGAAGCCAAAATTGAGCCCCTCTCTTCTTTTGGGTCAGCCCGCCCTTAAGCCTCAAGGATGTATTTTCCTTTGCTTGCCAAATAAAACTCAGCTGTAACCTAGCTGTAACACTGGCCCAGCCCTTTCAAATTTTTGCCATGGCGAGACAGAACCAAGGAAATTACACATTCCCCCAACATGTATATATATACATGAGAGAAAGAGAGACTCTTATTTGATAGTCAGTGGAAGACAGAATTCTATTGAAATGAGGAGAATAAACTCAATATTTTCATTAGAAGGAAAAGTTAGGTTTGACTTAGAGGTTTTCATTGTTCTCACAGAACCAAAGGAAGGGAAATAAAGACACAGAAAAATCAGAATGTTTAGTCTGATTGACCATTAGACTTACTTCAGATTACATTCCAAGAACAGAAATCACTTTAAAACTTGGGCCTTATACTATGAAATTTTCTGTTGCACTGGCCATTTTGTAGATCTCTGTGTTTGTTTTCATTGTATTTCATATATTATTGCAAATCTAGGGCAATATTGTAAGTTGGGGGTCTTTTGATATTTTAATGGCATATGAGGAGTTATGAATTTTATTTAACCACTGCTAAATGTTTTTGTGTAAATGATTATTTTGATATTAAAATTGTTCCTATGGCCAGAGGAGCCTGGTGGATTAAGGCCCATGGGATTGAAAAGAGTTGGATGCGACTGAGTGGCTAAGCATGGGTCATTGTAAAGATGATATGGAGTTAAAAAAAAAAAGAGAGAGAGTTATTTGGGGGAAATTGTATGCAGATAAATTTAAGTATTCCCTGAGGATATGAAATTGCCTTTGAAATATTTTTTCACTACTAGTAATTTTGATTTAACATTTATTCTTTCAAAATTGTTGTTGTTCAGTCACTCAGTTGCATCAGACTTTTTGCAGCCCCAATGACTGCAGCATGCCAGACTACCTTGTCAGTCACTATCTCTTTGAGTTTGCTCAGACTCACATCCATTGAGTCGATGATGCCATCCAACCATCTCATCCTCTGTCACCCCCTTCTCCTCTTGCCCTTAATCTTTCCCAGGATCAGAGTCTTTTCCAATGAGTCATCTCTTTCCCAGCCTCAGAATCTTTTTCAATGAGTCATTCAAAATGTTCTGTTTATAATATATTTCCTCATAGAGTTTATAGTTTAGAAGGGAATATAGACTTTAAGCAGAAATTTTGAAAATATTATCTAATTTTGATTTGGTAACTGCAAAAAAATAGTACACATGATATTAGAAAATAATCCAAGTAGGAAATCTCGTTCAACTTAGGAAGGATATTTCCTAAGATAAAAGTATAATGGGTATTTCTCAGAAATCATGTATGTAGAGAGGGACAGAGGGAAATAAGTTTAGTCAGAATGTATTCTATGTTTAAAAAACTTAGTCCTGGAAAAATAATAATTGATGTAGCGAAAGGAGGACTGAATTGTTTCAATGAAGAAGAGGCAGAAAAGAAGCTCAAAGTGTCTCATAAGTAATGGTGAGGAATTTGGACTTTATTTAAAATCAATGGTAAGTCATTGAATAATATTAAAAAGGAGAGTAATATAATCAGAACTGAGTTTAATAAATCCTATTGATGATCAACTGGCAGTCATTTCCCCTTCAATGTTTCCATTTCCTCATCTATAAAATGAGAACACATGGTCATTTTTAATAGTTGGCTCTTATAGTCTATTATGCTATAGATTCTTTTCTGGACACACACAATAAATCAACCTCTAATGGCATTTGGCATCTTATCAGTCATGGAGGAGATGTGACATTTAAATTTCATTCCAGTCTGGCCATTAGCACAAGGCAGTGGAAAGAACACAGAATGGGAATCATGCTACCCACTCGTACGGGCTTGTGGGAGCTGGGAAGATACTCAGCTTATAAAGGCTTACTTATTCCATTTGTCAAGTGGAAGAATAAGAATAATAATACCTTACTGGTAAATGTCTCTATATGTGAAGTGATTTTTCTTAATTGCTTAACTCATTCGCTTCTCTAAGACATTTGAAAATGTAATTTAGGCTCAGTTGCAGCCTTTTTTCCAACTTCCTGCACATGACTACTGTTTATTTTTATTTCTTTTCAAACCAGAGAATATTGAGCTTTCTAATAAAGATAGTGATACGTATATGTGACAATATCCCCAAACCTTCCCTATAAGTATGAAGGCATTTGGCATTGTTCACCAGCTAATAAAATGTAGCACAGGAGAGGGCCATGTATTAATTTAGATTTTTTAAATAAATACTACAATAATAATTCATGAGGGAGAAGTTATTAATACCTAACTTACTTGAAGTGAGCTTATCTGGGCACACCCCCTGAGCTGTGCCCAGGTACTGTTCTTCACTTTGCTGCTGCTACTGTTAAGTCGCTTCAGTCGTGTCCGACTCTGTGCGACCCGATAGACGGCAGCCCACCAGGCTCCTCCGTCTCTGGGACTCTCTAGGCAAGAACACTGGAGCGGGTTGCCATTTCCCTCTCCAATGCAGGAAAGTGAAAAGTGAAAGTGAAGTCGCTCAGTCATGTCTGACTCTTAGCAACCCCATGGACTGCAGCCTACCAGGTTCCTCCGTCCATGGGACTTTCCAGGCAAGAGCACTTTACCAGTCTTATTTGTAGATCCTGAGATCTGTGAAATTCTGAGAGGCTTCCCACTGCTTCTCTCTGATTTGAACTACAGTGAAACTTATAGGGCCAATCACCTGTTGGAATTAAAGGCTAGATCTCAGGTATAAGAACCACTTATTTTTACTCCTGTTCAAATATGTGTAGGATAGCTGTCCCTTACCTATCACCACTGCCATTCGTTTTCATGAAAAATAAGAGGCTACAGAAGATTTCTTCCATAGCCAACATGGTATAGCTATTTTTTCTTTTCCCTCTAGTTTTCCATGGTGATGATTTGTCTTCTATTGATGATTTAAAGCTGCAGTGATGTGACTGGTTTGACTTAAAGATGTACCTTACTCGTCAAGGTGAAGAATAAATACCATATACAAGAAAAAATAGTAATAACTTGCCCCCAAGCCATACTGTACGGGAAATATCAGCACCATGACATAAAGACATCTTTGGAAGGTGTGTGGTGGAGAGAGTGAGAGTGATAGTACCAATTTTCTCATCATTAATAATCAAAAAGAAACACAATCAAAAGGCAACCTCTCCCAGAATGTACCTTATAGGTTCAGAGAGCTGTACCATGATGCTTCGAAAAAATCTACTAATTAGTAAATGGCATAATTTTTGTTATCGATGATTTTCTCAATTTTTAAAATTTAGTTTTTTCTTGAAGGATAATTGCTTTACAGAATTTTGTTGTTTTCTGTCAAACCTCAATGTGAATGTTTTCATAGTCAAGAGGTCAGCCCTCTATGGCTAAATCCCCTTGTGCCTAAAAAAATTATTTCCAAGAATTTCCTCTACCTCCAATATATTATTTTAAAGAGATAGATGAAATGAAAAGATTATGAACTGAGAATGGAAAGACAAATTTGAGAGCTAGAGTTGCTGTGTACCCTTGGGAATATCTCTTGCCCTCTCTGAACACCAGTGATATTGTCAGTAAATATCAAAGATTCAGTAAATACTCTAGAAACCACTTCTACACTTGGAAATCTACTTTCTTTTCATTTATAATACCCTCCACAAAGATATAGTCAGAGGGCAATAGAAGAAACCTAATTCAGATAAATGTTCTCATGGATTGCATTTGCAGTTTGTTCTAGACCAGTTTTAAATTGGAATCATTAAGCTTAAACTCCCATGATGTTCCAGAGGAAATGATAAAGGTAGTTTCAGTAGACAATATCAAGAATAGAAAAATATCCACAGTTCATCATATTTTCCTGCAAGTTATATTGAGATTTTAGAAGAAAAGAAATAAACTGGGAAAATACATAGAATAGAATATAAATTTCATTCTACAGTACTGTATATTCCACATGCTGAAATAAAGCTATCTAATAAAAGACCAAATAGAAGAAATAACAAGAATAAATTCACCTGCATGGGCATCAGTGTACTTATGAGTCACCACAAGATCCCCTGAATATGGGTCTTAAACAGATAATTTTATATATATATATATGTGTGTGTGTGTATATATGTACACACACACACATACATGCACACACATAGAACATAGAGGAAAATTGAAAAATTCAAACTGTTTCCCTGGGTCGAGAAGATCTGCTGGAGAAGGGACAGGCTACCCACTCCAGTATTCTTGGGCTTCCCTTGTGGCTCAGCAGGTAAAGACTCTGCTTGCAATGTGAACGACCTGGGTTCGATCCCTAGGTTGGGAAGATCCCCTGGAGAAGGGAAAGGCTACCCACTCCAGTACTCTGGCCTGGAAAATTCCATGGACTATGCAGTCCAAGAGGTCGCAAAGAGTTGGACACGACTGAGTGACTTTCACTTTCACTTTCTTGGGTGAACCATTAAGGCTTGGACTGGAAATGTATCATTTAGATACTATCTTTCTTACAAGTAATTTAAAAGAGGTACTTTTAATAAATATACCCTCTCCTATATGGATGCTTTCCTAGCCTCCCTTAATCTTAATTATTCACTCTTTTCTCATACTTTCACCTGAAGGTTTTTTACTTTTGTTTTGTCATTGCACATTTCAATTTATTTGCGTTTGCGCCAGTTCCCTATCAATTCCTGGACTGTATCTTGGGTTCAGTTTCAATTTCTCTTTTAGTTTTTTTTGTTGCTATAACCCAGCAGATTCCTGGCATATATTGGGTATACACTAATGCTTGTGGAACCAATTTCAATAAATTATACTAAANAGGTCGCAAAGAGTTGGACACGACTGAGTGACTTTCACTTTCACTTTCTTGGGTGAACCATTAAGGCTTGGACTGGAAATGTATCATTTAGATACTATCTTTCTTACAAGTAATTTAAAAGAGGTACTTTTAATAAATATACCCTCTCCTATATGGATGCTTTCCTAGCCTCCCTTAATCTTAATTATTCACTCTTTTCTCATACTTTCACCTGAAGGTTTTTTACTTTTGTTTTGTCATTGCACATTTCAATTTATTTGCGTTTGCGCCAGTTCCCTATCAATTCCTGGACTGTATCTTGGGTTCAGTTTCAATTTCTCTTTTAGTTTTTTTTGTTGCTATAACCCAGCAGATTCCTGGCATATATTGGGTATACACTAATGCTTGTGGAACCAATTTCAATAAATTATACTAAATTGTCCTGGCTGAAGTTAAGTTTATTTTAGAGAATATCATTAATAAAATTTTATTTCACTAAGCTTGGGTATATATTAGGGTCAACTGATAAATTGTTAGAAGTATAGATTTCTGGACCGTCTCAGGTGCTGATTCATTAAGAAGAAAGCCAGGAATCTATAATTTGAAGAGATCTTCCTTATTTTTATTTAGCTTTTCTGGCTACAACTGAGTGGAAGGTAATTTGAGCAAAGTGATATGAACTATGTGCTTTGAGGACACAGAGAAGGCATTCTCAAGCATAGCCATCTCTAGTCTCTTTGGAACATGTACTTACCCTCAATGAGCTCCAGTTAAAATTTTACCTTTACTGCTGAGGATGAGACAGGCTATCTACTTCCCAAGTTCGTTCGTTCGTTCTTTCTTGCTTTCTTTCTCTCTTTCTTTCTTTCTTATGCTATGATAATGCATAGAGCACCTCTCACATAGTAGAGGTTCAAAATGTTGTAGTACTGTTTATATTAGCCCTATAGCCCACCCCAGTGCTAACCTCCAGGAGGAGCTCTTTGATGCTGCTTCATTTTGCTTTTTGTCAAAGTCACATGAAGGATCCATTTTTTGGAATTTGTATGGCAGGGAAAAGAGAATAATATATCTTCTCTTTCTTGTATAGCTGGAGAAAATATTTAGGAAGGCTTTTTCCATCTTTAGAGACCCTCTGCTCAGGAAAGCTAAGAGATACATGGGGATAAATTTAGTTGAAAAGATTAAGCTGGTGTAATTCTGTCCCAGTTATTAGTACAGAAGAGTAGAAGACATGCTGAAGCATTAGGTGCTAGATACCAGGTAAGCAGATGGGCAATCAAATGTTGTCATCTTGAGGGGTGTCTGGTCACATGGTCACATCTCATAATAGGATCACAACAGAAAATATGACTCTGTATCACCAACTTGAGAATGCACATATTTGGATATTAAGGATATATCATTTCATTGGTTTGAAAATATATATTCAGTGCAATCAATACGCTACATATTGTACCAAGTACTGAGAAGAAAAGACTATAATTAATTGTCAGTTCACAACCTCTAGTACCTCAATAGTTTGGGGTAAGATCATCATATAAACACATCCATAGAATATTTTTTTAAATATTTTAAGAAGATTGTAGCAAAGAGAGCACAAGTAGACATGGAAGCTAAGTAGAGAGTGTCACACCTAGCCTGACAGTCAAGGGTATGATTCCTGACCAAAGACCCATGAGGCAGGTAGAAACTAGTAAGTTGAAAATGGGCACATACGGGGTTTTAGACTTTAGGAAGAGTTACAAATAGCAAAAGGATTGTTCTTCCTTGAAGCCACTGAGACTATGTACTGGACCTTTATATATCTAAAGCTGTGTGGCCTCAAGCATGACGTATAAAATCTCTGATTCCTGATCTGTTAGATGAGATGCTAATAAAATCCTCACAATGCTATTGGAGAATGAAATAGAATAATTTATACAAATAGTAACATACCAGTATCTCAAATTATCTAGCATAGAATTTCTCAAATTATCTAGCATACAGTTTGTGTATAGGAAAACAATTTCATTGAAAAAATGAACAATATTAAGTTATAGTCACAATTATTGCAATTAACAAGTTTAGTTTGTTTTAATAAACAACAAACGTGTAATTTATCCAATAAGTGTTAATAATTTTTTGAGAAAATGTGGATCAGATCAGTCTTGATCTTTTAGGGTACACAAACCAAACTGACTTAGAATTGCTAAGATATGATCAAGTTAAAGAAAACAGTAATCTCTTAAATATAAATAGGAAGCATGTTTGCTTTTTGTTGACATTTTATCATTCATCCCTATGTGGGGACATAGTTCTTTTAAAGTTAAACAAAAGATGTAGATCCTCAAGATATATTAATGCTCTTGCAGAATAAAATGTTTGAAGAAATTAAAACAAATACAATGATATCACCACTTTATATGAAGTGTTCTAAGGGAAAAATGGAAAGAAAAGCTCAAGACAGAAATTGTCATCTTTGAATCTATATGTAATGCATATTTTCTGTGGGCAGTTGAAGATGAAGAATTTAAAGTGTTGAATGGTTAATTAAAGATGAAGAAAGTATGGCCTCTGACTCTAAAGAGTCTAACCAAAGTGACGCAGTTAGAAGTAAATCATTAATTAGGAATTCCATAAGTTCTACAGAAGAGTTGTTCCCAAACGGTAAAGGGAGGGTACTATCCATTCTCCTGATTAAGAAAGAAGTCACAAAACAAAGCCTTTACAAAAAGAGCAATGATTTGACCTGGAAAAATGAGAAAAAAAATCCAATGCATTCTCATAGGACTGAGAGAAAGTGACATTCCAGAAAGAGGGAATAGCGTACGCAAAGCTCAAAGGATGTGTTTAGAGAAAGATGAGCAATTCAGTATGACTGAAGTGCAGGCTGAGTGCAGAACTGCCTGGAAAGGCAAGCGAACATGTGCTCTCCGGGGGTTTTACAAGTAATGCCTAGGAGAGCCATTCAAGATGTCTACACATTTGCCTCCTTAATTTTTTGTTTTTCTTTCCATGTGTATAGGCAAGTAATAGACTTGTGTATCATCAAGTGCTGTTACATGCAATGTCCAATTTGATTCTCATATTTCCGTGAAGTAGACATGGCTAAGAATTTTGCAGGTTAGGAAAGAGATATCCAGAGAATGAAATCATTTGAGTAATCTCACTAAGATTACTAACAGATCTGAGAATAATTTGGGTATGTTAATACACAGTTTTAGTAGTAGTGAGGATTATCTAATTTCCTACAAGCCAATTAAAGTAAAAAGTCAAATGATTTATGTCAGAGAGTGTTTTGCCTATGTTCTCCTCTAGGAGTTTAGGGTCTAATTAAAATTAAAAGCTTCTGCACAACAAAGGAAACTATAAGCAAGGTGAAAAGACAGCCTTCNCATCACCTCCACTAGCTTTGTTTGTAGTGATTCTTTGTAAGGCCCACTTGACTTCACATTCCAGGTTGTCTGGCTCTAAGTGAGTGATCACACGATCGTGATTATCTTGGTCATGAAGATCTTTTTTGTACAGTTCTTCTGTATATTCTTGCCACCTCTTCTTAATATCATCTGCTTCTGCTAGACCTTATACCCCATAATTGAACACATAGACTATAAACATATCTTAATTATTTGAGAAAGAGTTAAAAATTATCCTTCTTTTCTTCCTGTTTCTACTTACTGTTTCCAATTTACAAATCATCATGCTCCTGATAATTTAGGATTCAAATGTTGGGTCAATCGATAGCTCATGAGTTAATGATGGGTAGNAGACTATAAACATATCTTAATTATTTGAGAAAGAGTTAAAAATTATCCTTCTTTTCTTCCTGTTTCTACTTACTGTTTCCAATTTACAAATCATCATGCTCCTGATAATTTAGGATTCAAATGTTGGGTCAATCGATAGCTCATGAGTTAATGATGGGTAGTGTGTAAAACACTTTGTAGTCCACAAGAAGTATTAAATAAATGTGAACAACTCTTATGTTCCTGTCTTAACCATCTCAGGTTTTCAGTTTCTCGTGCTGCTCTCTTAGTTCAGGTTCTTGCAGCCTCCATGCTAACTTTGCTGTTAATTCTACAGTTTTCTATTTTTTTGCCCTCAGCATAGAACCCAACATAAGTAGAAAATATAAAAAACCATTGAACTGAAGTTTTTGATTCAAGTGAACTCAGCCAAGTTGATTCCTAGCTTTGATTTGTCCCAGCTATATGAAAGTGAGAAGTAGCTTAACTGCTCATAACATCAGTTTTCCCTTCCATGAAATGGGGGCAATAATACCTAATTATCAAGGGTTTGTCAGGATTCATGACGCATACATTAAGTGCTCATCACAGTGATGCTGTTGCTGCTGCTGCTAAGTTGCTTCAGTCGTGTCCGACTCTGTGTGACCCCATAGACAACAGCCCATCAGGATCCCCTGTCCCTGGGATTCTCCAGGCAAGAACACTGGAGTGGGTTGCCATTTTCTTCTCCAGTGCATGAAAGTGAAAAGTGAAAGTGAAGTCGTTCAGTTGTATCCGACTCTTCGCAACCCCATGGACTGCAGCCTACCAGGCTTCTATATCCATGGGATTTTCCAGGCAAGAGTACTGGAGTAGGGTGCCATTGCCTTCTCTGCATCACTGTGCATTATAAAGCAAATGCTTCTGGAAGAATAAATATTTCTATGAATGGAGTCTTCTCTCTTTTTTAGCTAAAGTTGCCACTTGACTGAGGGTGAATATTTTTATCATAATAATCCCACTACTAATCCAAAAATCTGTCTTATCTGACTTGGGGAAAAGAGAATTTCAGGCTATACTACAGCTTCCAATCCAATCATATGATCCTTGCTTTTGAAGATGTATAAGTGAGGAGTGGCTTTGTCATTGTCATATTTGAAAAGAAAAGAAAAATAGACATGTTGAGAACCAGCAAAAACAAACAAACAAAAAAAAATCATAAAATTCCTTTATCAAGAGAAAGCAAAGGCATTTATTTAACTCTATTCATCAATTATTGTGAAAATAATCTGAATACAACCTATTTGATCAATAAGAGTGAGGCCCAAAGCTCTGGGAAGTGGTATTTTTCTTCTCTAATTTTAATTTCATCTTCATAGTCCTTAAATGAAACTGGATGAATTACAGCAGCTGAAAAGATGAACTGGCTGTTAGTTTCTGTAAGAAAGACCGATGACAAAAATTGGTCTGGACAAAAATACCAGTTATAATCACCAGCCAACTGGTAAGGGGGAGGAAGTGCTATTCATCCCTAATTCCAACTGTTAATTACCTAAAAATATATACATTTCTTACTTATATTTTTGGCATATCATGATTTAATCAAAACATGGTCTGTCATAAGTTTAAGAAAAGCATTCTCAATTTATAGGGCATCTTTTTAACAGTATAATATTCATGATGATTCAGTGCAATTATAAAAGAGTAACAGGGGAATATACAATATTTAGTATTGTTAACATACTAATATCCTAAATTAGGTGCCAGTTGACAAAAATGCTATACTTATAGGTTAGGACCTATTTTACAATTTGTGTGATGAAATCTGAGCTGTTTGGCAGACATATTCTGTGGGGTTAGGCAGAGATGGCAATTACTGGTGCTTGGAAGTAATATCCAGGATCCTCAGGTAGAAAATAAACTCAGTGCTAGATCCATGATGAGGAATCTACATTTACACATATATTAAAGTATCTGTTAGAACATATCTCTTATTATTTATAAGATGTAGGTCAGAACATCTTTTCTCTTTGTCTCAATTTCTTGTCTGTGAAGTAGAATAATAGAAAAATAAGTTCAAATAATATTAATCTTATTAATGTTTCAAATGATTAGAATTAATCAAGTGCTTCACTTAATGTTCCAAGAACTACTTAGATGGCATCAGGTTAAACCTCACATTATTTATTTACTTATACTTAAATGGGCTTCCCTGGTGGTTCAGCTGGTAAAGATGCCTGCAATGTGGGAGACCTGGGTTTGATCCCTGTGTTGGGAAAATCTTCTGGAAAATGGAATGCCTAATTCCAAGGGGTCGCAAAGAGTCAGACACAACTGCGTGACTTTCACTTTCATTTTCATACTTAAATGTAAGTATATTTCAGTTCAGTTCAGTTCAGTCACTCAGCCGTGTCCGATTCTTTGTGACCCTGTGAGCTGCAGCACACCAGGCCTCCTGTCCATCACCAACTCCCAGAGTCCACCCAAACCCATGTCCGTTGAGTCAGTGATGCCATCCAACCATCTCATCCTCTGTCGCCCCCTTCTCCTCCTGCCCTCAATCTTTCCCAGCATCAGGTCTTTTCCAGTGAGTCAGTTCTTTGCATCAGGTGGCCAAAGTATTATAGTTTCAGCTTCAACATCAGTCCCACCAATGAACACCCAGGACTGATCTCCTTTAGGATGGACTGGTTGGATTTCCTTGCAGTCCAAGGGACCCTCGAGAGTCTTTTCCAACACCACGGTTCAAAAGCATCAATTCTTCTGTGCTCAGCTTTCTTTATAGTCCAACTCTCACATCCATACATGACCACTGGAAAAACCATGGTCTTGACTAGATGGACCTTTGTTGCAAAGTAATGTCTCTGCTTTTAAATATGCTGTCTAGGTTGGTCATAACTTTCCTTCCAAGGAGGAAGTGTCTTTTAATTTAGTAGTATATTAAGTAAATGGCAACCCACTACAGTTTTCTTGCCTGAAGAATCCCATGGACAGAGGAGCCTGGCGAGCTACAGTCCACGGGGTTGCAAAGAGTCAGACATGACTGAGCAACTAACACACTAAGTATAAATTTACTACACATAAACTACCCAGTATTCAAGCTTGATTTACACTCCTGTCTTCCTATGTAGAAGTGGGGACAGCAAAGCACAGTGAGATTAAGAAACTTGCTCAATGTTGTGCAGTCATCTGTGATGAACTCTGTACGTGAACACAGGAAGTGAGGCACACAATCCTGCCATCTTAACCAATCCATCATACAGAGTTTCCTACAGGGAATATATTAAGAAAAAGGAATTGCAACTGTAACTATAGTTGTTATTACCTAGGAAAATGATGGACATTGTTGCTGAGGTTGGCAGGATTTTAGCCTATCATAGAAATGCAGATTTTGCTAAAACATAGAATCATTACACACATCTAGGAAAGATTCCACTAAGAAGAGACTATTCAGCTGGCCCTTGGAAAGTGCACATACTTTGAAGGTGAAGATGGACAGGGTCCTTCTTAATTTGGGTTGCTGTAACAGAATTTCTCTGAATGACTGGCTTGAAAACGACAGAAATTTACTTTGACTCATTGTGGAGGCTGGAAAGTCCAAGGCCAGGGTGCCAAAAGATTCAGTATCTGGTGAGACCTGCTTCTGATTCATAGACAGCCTTCTTGCTGTGTCATCACATTATACATGGGGTAAAACAAAACAAAACAAAACTCTCTGGTGTGTCTTTTGTAAGGGCATTAATTCTGTCCACGGGAGCTTCATCCTCATGACTTGATCATTTCCCAAGTACTCTGCCTCCTAATACTATCCCACTCAGTTCAGATCAGTTGCTCCGTTGTGTCTGACTCTTTGCAACCCCGTGGACTATAGCACTCCAAGCTTCCCTGTCTATAACCAACTCCTGGAGCTTGTTTAAACTCATGTCCATTGAGTCAGTGATGCCATCCAACCATTTCATCCTCTGTCATCTCCTTCTTCTCTTGCCTTCAATCTTTCCCACTATCAGGGTCTTTTCTGATAAGTCAGCTCTTCACATCAGGTGGCCAGAGTGTCAGAGCTTCAGCTTCAACATCAGTCCTTCCAATGAATATTCAGGACTGATTTCCTTTAGGATTGACTGGGTTGATCTTGCAGTCCAAGGGACTTTCAAAAGTCTTCTCCAACACCACAGTTCAGAAGCATCAATTTTTCAGTGCTCAGCTTTCTTTATAGTCCAACTCTCATATCCATACACAACTACTGGAAAAACCATAGCTTTGAATAGATGGACCTTTTTCAGCAAAATAATGTCTCTGCTTTTTAGCATGCTGTCCAGTTTGGTCATAGCTTTTCTTCCAAGGAGCAAGTTTCTTTTAATTTCATGGCTGCAGTCACCATCTGCAGTGATTTTGGAGCCCAAGGAAAGAAAGTCTGTCACTGTAGAATTTCACCATATAGATTTTGGAAGGATTGCAAACATTCAGTCCATAATAGGCAGGTATGCTTGTCAGAGAAGCAAGGAAAGTAGAAAACACATAAGCAAGGTGAAAAGACAGCCTTCAGAATGGGATAAAATAGTAGCAAATGAAGCAACTGATAAATAATTAATCTCAGAAATATACAAGCACCTGATGCAGATCAATACCAGAAAAATAAATGACCCAATCAAAAAATGGGCCAAAGAACTAAACAGGTATTTATGGAAAGAAGACATACAGATGGCTAACAAACACATGAAAAGATACTCAACATCACTCATTATCAGAGAAATGCAAATCAAAACCACAATGAGTTACCGTCTCACACCTGTCAGAATGGCTGCTATCAAACAGGTTACAAACAATAAATGCTGGAGAGGGTGAGGAGAAGAGGGAACACTCTTATGCTGTTGGTGGGAATGCAAACTAGTACAGCCACTGCGGAGAACAGTATGGGGATTCCTTTAAAAACTGGAAATAGAACTGCCATATGACCCAGCAATCCCGCTGCTGGGCATACACATCAGGGAAACCAGAATTGAAAGCGACACATGTACCCCAATGTTCATCACAGCACTGTTTATGATAGCTAAGACATGGAAGCAACCTAGATGTCCATCAGCAGACCAATGGATAAAACAGCTGTGGTACATAAACACAATGGAATATTACTCAGCTATTAAAAAGAATACATTTGAATGAGTTCTAATGAGGTGGATGAAACTGGAGCCTATTATACGGAGTGAAGTAAGTCAGAAAGAAAAACACCAATGCAGTATATTAACATGTATATATGGAATTTAGAAAGATGGTAATGAGGACCCTATATGCGAGACAGCAAAAGTGACACAGATATAAAGAAAAGACTTTTGGACTCTGTGGGAGAAAGCAAGGGTGGGATTTTAGAGAGTAGCACTGAGACATGCATGTTACCATATGTGAAATAGATGACCAGTCCAAGTATGTCAAAAACCACTACAATATTTTAAAGTAATTAGCCTCCAATTAAAATTAATTAATTAATTAAAAAATAAAACCTATTTTTTTTCATGTAAAGGGAGCAATTATTTCATTGGTAGAGAGTTAGGAAAAAACTGATGTGACTAGAATTTGAGAAACTCACGCCAGCAGATTCTAGAGCATGATGCTCTGGTATATTGAAGAGGANAAACCTATTTTTTTTCATGTAAAGGGAGCAATTATTTCATTGGTAGAGAGTTAGGAAAAAACTGATGTGACTAGAATTTGAGAAACTCACGCCAGCAGATTCTAGAGCATGATGCTCTGGTATATTGAAGAGGAGGCTGTGTGAGAATTTAACACCAGATAATGAAATATAAAGATCAGAACACTGGAGCTTTACCATCAATAATGCAATGGTTGACCAACTTTTTAAATGGCAAGTAGGAAAAGAGAAGTGATGGATGATGATAGGACCCACTGACATTTTTCCATCTGTGGTTTTCACAATGTTGAAATTTGAGTTAAAGGAAAGAGATTTTGTTGGGAAGGGGAACCAGCCAGTAATATGATTTCTCCTTCCATTTGGCTCTTCTATAGACTAATGTAACTCTATTTCTGGTCAATGGGGATCTCTGTTGTTTTTAAGATCTCTAAGTTACGTTTCTTCAGCTTTATAAGGCTTAGAGAAATCTACCAGAACACTGAGTTTTGTGCTCATTATGAAACTGTCAAAAGTGATTTTNTTTGGCTCTTCTATAGACTAATGTAACTCTATTTCTGGTCAATGGGGATCTCTGTTGTTTTTAAGATCTCTAAGTTACGTTTCTTCAGCTTTATAAGGCTTAGAGAAATCTACCAGAACACTGAGTTTTGTGCTCATTATGAAACTGTCAAAAGTGATTTTGGTTTTGCTGTAATGTGCAGGCTGCTACAGAGAAACACATTATCAACTGGTACAAAAAGATGCCCTCATAAGGGGGGAAAAAAAACTATACAGGGATGGAGATTGATAGTTTTCAAGATAGTGAGCTCCCTGATAGCACAGGACTGTACAGTAAAGATGGGATAGTTTGTGTTAAGAATCATCTTAAAGTGTTAGTCGCTCAGTTGTGTCTGACTCTTTGCAACTCCAAGGACTGTAGCCTGTCAGGCTCCTTTGTCCATGGGATTCTTCAAGCAAGAGCACGGAAGTGGGTTGCCATTCCCTTCTCCAGGGGATCTTCCTGACCCAGGGACTGAACCCAGGTCTCTTNAATCATCTTAAAGTGTTAGTCGCTCAGTTGTGTCTGACTCTTTGCAACTCCAAGGACTGTAGCCTGTCAGGCTCCTTTGTCCATGGGATTCTTCAAGCAAGAGCACGGAAGTGGGTTGCCATTCCCTTCTCCAGGGGATCTTCCTGACCCAGGGACTGAACCCAGGTCTCTTGCGTTGCAGTCAGATTCTTTACCACTGAGCCACTGGAAGCTCAAGAATCATATGAGAACCTTGTTATAAATTTAAATTCTAGCTTCCCTGGTGTCTCAGCACTGAAGTATTTACCTGTCAATGTAAGAGACACAGGTTCGATACCTGAATCAGGAAGACCCCCTGGAGAAGGAAATGGCAACCCGCTCCAGTATTGTTGCCTGGAGAACCCCATGGACAGAGGAGCCTGGTGGGCTACAGTCCATGGGGTCACAAAAGAGTCAAACACAACTTAGTGACTAAACAACATTCAAACCTGGAGACTTAGTAAGTCTGGGTGGGTCCCAGAGATATTTATGTTCAGAGGGCTCTCAGGTGTTTTCGACTGATCTAGGCTGTTGACTCACTTTTAAGACCCAACAATCTTGATATTATCTTTTTTTCTTTTCATACTATTAATAAATCTTAGTTACTCACTGGAATGAGCCTTTCAGATCCTGGGCAACGTATTTGGAACCCAATGATAGCAGATAGAGGTACCATGTAGCATGGTGGTGGTGATGATGATATCTGAATAGAACTTACACTAAGTTTTTCTTCTTTGTTTGGAATTATTTTAAGCTTCAGTCTAAAGATTGTGACTTATGGTCAAATTATGAAATTTTAAAGGGTTTTTTCCCTCAAAAATAAGAAATTTAAAATAGAATCATTTATAATAATGAGTCTGGAAGCATGAAAAATTGATTAGACTCTTAACTGTATCTTTGCTTCACACTTAGAACATATGAAAAATGGCAGAGATCTTGGTTGTGCAGTCTTTGTGGTGGGCTCCTATTCTACAGTCAGGAGGTTTGTGAAATTATTAGTATCCTACAGTATTATTCCTTTCCAATCAAAAGAAGAGACTCAGAACAAAGATTCTTGACTTGGGTATGGATACTGCATTTGGAAAGAATAACAGGAAAATGCTGAATTTGGGGGGTTGGTTAAAAGTCAATTCAAGTTGAGTGAAATTGATCAACTTTGGAATCACTAAATGGCAATTACCTACCTTTGCCTCTGGGCACTTTTCTCTTGCCTTTGAATGTGCTATCACTTGTAGTGGAGTGTACTCTTGACTTTCAAACCTAGGCCTGTTAACAGTCTCACCTGGGAAACATTTGCTACATGAGGTCAAAGTAGACATTGCTTATAATTTTCTGGCCAGCAGAACTGTGTTTGGATTCCAATTAGGTTGTGGTCACTTGTAAGCCTCATCATCCCATGAGAACTACTAAAATTCTCTAAGAATCAGATGGTTTGTCTGTGAAATGGGAATAATAAAACTGTTTTTGTGGAAGTTCCCTGACCAGTTCAGTTCAGTCGCTCAGTCGTGTCCAACTCTTTGCGACCATGAACCATAGCACGCCAGGCCTCCCTGTCCATCACCAGCTCCCGGAATCCACCCAAACCCATGCCCATTGAGTTGGTGATGCCATCCAGCCATCTCATCCTCTGTCGTCCCCTTCTCCTCTTGCCCTCAATCTTTCCCAGAATCAGGGTCTTATCTAATGAGTCAGCTCTTCACATCATGCGGCCAAAGTTTTGGAGTTTTAGCTTCAACATCAGTCCTACGAATGAACACCCAGGACTGACCTCCTCTAGGATGGACTGGTTGGATCTCCTTGCAGTCCAAGGGACTCTCAAGAGTCTTCTCCAGCACCACAGTTCAAAAGCATCAATTCTTTGGTGCTCAGCTTTCTTCACAGTCCAACTCTCACATCCATACACAACTACTGGAAAAAACCATAGCCTTGACTAGATGGACCTTTGTTGGCAAAGTAATGTCTCTGCTTTTTAATATGCTGTCTAGGTTGGCCATAACTTTCCTTCCAAGGAGTAAGCGTCTTTTAATTTCATGACTGCAATCATCATCTGCAGTGATTTTGGAGCCCAGAAAAATAAAGTCAGCCACAATATCTACTATTTCCCCATATATATGCCATGAAGTGATGGGACCGGATGCCATGAAGTGATGGGACCGGATGCCATGACCTTAGTTTTCTGAATGTTGAGCTTTAGTAATTAGTATTCTGGTTTGTCACTGCCGGGACTCATATTCAGTCCCTGGATAGGGAACTGAGATCCCTCAAGCCACACTGTGTGGCCAAAAATATTTTTTATTTAAAAAGAAAAAACACTCTTGTACTGTGAATTTAATTAAAATATCATCCAGTATTGGAAATTTCTTGATGTTTTCCAGGTATCATTAATAACTACAAACATATATGGAGTTCTGCAAACAGACTATATTTTATTTTTCCCCTGATGCTCAAGTGATGACTAATTTTCATTGTTGGTCAATTTGACAAATATTTGAGTGCTTATATTAAATCCATACTTCTAAGTGGATTCACCTAGAGGAATCTGAAAAGAAGGTCCACTTTTAAACAGACACACAATGTCTTTACTCTCTTGATGACTGAGAGATGCGACGAATAAGAATACACATAAGATGTCAGAGGAATCTATTATTACCGTCTGTTGATTAGTTGGTTTCTAACTCTTTTTCTTCATTTTATAAGAGGATTGTATTATGACAAAGTTGCTGTCCCAGTTACACCCATCAGAGCATCCCCTCCATGCTCGATTCCCTCACAAATACAGTCTTGACTTCAGCTCTGGTAGTGATACCTAACAGCTTCAAAGGCTCTTCTTGGCCTTTGGTAGGCAACAGACCATTGTTTCACTCACAGGAATAGCTGTTGGCACAAAGAAGAGTCATCACACTGCATCATAAATGGAGAGAAAGTAATATTCATGTTAGATAGTTGTTCTAAAGTTTCAAAGAATTTAAAAACAAAATAAAACATATATGTATATATACATATGCACGCACACACACACACACATATATACATACAGGTAAAAATCCACCTTCCAATGCAGAATACAGGAGATACAGAGACAAGGGTTCCATCCCTGGGTCAGGAAGATCTCCTGGAGGAGGGCATGGTAACCCACTCCAGTATTATTGCCTGGAGAGTCCCATGGACAGAGGAGCCTGGAAGTCTACAGTCCATTGGATCCCAAAGACACAACTGAAGTGACTTCGTATTCATGAACACTTGTATGCATGTGTATGTGTGTTTACACACTCACATGTGTGTGTAATGATGACCATGTTATTTAATCAAGAATTATCTTCAAAATTGAGTTTTGAGACAGAAGATCAGATATATTATTTAAAAAACTACTTTTGAAACAGGCAGCCTTACCTCAGGTCACACTTAGCTCAACATAAACAATGCTCTCATGTCTATTAGCTTCACCTCTGATTTTTTTTTCCATTCTCTACCCCACTGCCTATTGCAGAAACTTGTATGAAGTACAACAATGAGCTCCCTTGTTTCTGATTCTGGGGCTGGATTAGGATGTTAGGGAGCCTGGAAGGAGACAAGAGGTAGAAAAGAAACTGGGTGGGTTTAGGTCCCTGGATTCCTTTGTGCAGGGTTATCTTGAGCTTGCTTTGTACTCTGCTCAAGGTCCCTGCTTTTCTCAAGGTGAGCTTCGTAACACAATTCCATATTTCAGTTACTGGCTGTTGCCTTTGTCCCTTCAGACCCAGGGATAGTAACAGCTCTCCTATTACTAGCCCAGGGTTTTTGCAACATTCATTGTGGTTATCCTACCACCCACACTCCAATATATGGTCCCTTTTTAGATAAACTTTCCTCAAATTATCCTAATTTGAGCATAGCATCTGTTTCCTGTTAAATTGCTGACAGTTCCAACTAACCAGTAAAAGCATTCATTCACATACATTAAGTGATTCAGAATAGAGGTAGTNATTGTGGTTATCCTACCACCCACACTCCAATATATGGTCCCTTTTTAGATAAACTTTCCTCAAATTATCCTAATTTGAGCATAGCATCTGTTTCCTGTTAAATTGCTGACAGTTCCAACTAACCAGTAAAAGCATTCATTCACATACATTAAGTGATTCAGAATAGAGGTAGTAGAAAGCACGTCAGAACTAGAAGTTTGGGATTCAAATCTGGGTACACTTTTCATAAATGTGTGCCTGAGGTAAAGTATTTGGACTCTATAAATTTAAACCTCTCGTGTGCCAAATGAGGATAATAGTGACTCAACTGCAGAATAAAAGCATGAGCCGAAGATATTGTACGTAGGAACCAATCTACACGACGCATGAAAACAGTACCCCAGCAGTGCTAGTCTTGGCAGCTCCGTTAGCGGTCATTACGTGGCACACACTCTTGATTTCATCCGCTGCATAACGCTAATAAACTAAGTGTTCTTAATTTGCATCTCATCGCTATGATTCCAATTTGGAATATAGGTTAATATGTCTAAGAGTAAGGAGATATGCAAATACCTAATATCAATAGAACAGGTGAATAGGTATATCTTCTACTACTCAGAAGCCCTCTTACTTTTTATTTTCTGAAAGTGCAAATTCATAAACATTCATAACTTGTTTAAATGCCCTATACCAAAAGCAGGAAAAAAAAAAAAAGTGCTAGTATTAGAAGTCTTCAATTGGTTGATGACTAATTGCCCCCGAGGGCAATTGTCACAGGATAAGGAAACATCTATCTTGTGAAATATTACAAAACCAAGACCTCCTATTAAAAATCTAATTAGTTTAAATGTTGCTGGTCTCTAAAATTTCTTCACACAAAAGGTTGAGTTTTTTTTAAAAAAAATAAAGATAATGTAATTATTAATCAGAGCAACAAACGGTTTGGTGTGAACAGTTTTGTGGCCAAGCTCAACACCACCAGATATTTCCAAGCCATTTCCATATGGAGAGGAAAGAAACCCAACTGAGGTATTTGTTTATCCCCAGAGCTCCAACTGATAGGACCAAATATAATAAAATTAAACTTTTCCTAATTTTGGGTAGTTTTAGTTCCATTGTATAGTGAAAAATGTGGTTGGCAAATGTTACAAAGTGGTATTATTGATAAAAGTAGTGTTCAATGAGTTCCTCCTATGTGTCTAGAACTATTTCATGTGAACTTATTTTATGATGAACTATTTTACATGATCTCATTCAATGTTTGCAATATTCCTTTGAGATAGGTACTAATGCTAAATCAGAACTCTAATTCAGGAAATCTCTTACTACATTCTTTACTATAAATAATACTATGGTCTTTACTATAAAACTATAAAAGTATAACTGTGCTTTGTGCTCAGTTGCTCAGTCCTGTCTGACTCTTTGTGACCCCAAGGTTATAGCCTGCCATGCTCCTCTTTCCATGGGATTTTCCAGGCAAAAATACTGAAGCAGGTTGCCATTTCCTTCTCCAGGGGATATTTCTGACCCAGGGGTGGAATCCAAGTCTCTTTGATCTCCTGCCTTGGAAGGTGGATTCTTTACCCTCTACACCATCTGCTTTTGTTAATTACATGTCTGACTTGTACCAAAATAAAATACCTATCTTTCCACATGCAAATGAATTGTATGATCATGTTTTATTTTGTTATTAACTCTGGAGCTCCATAAATATCAGATACATCAACTTTTCAACATAAAATGTAACTTATCAGACCCCACCTGTCAGTGTTTTCCTGATTCTTATTTGTGCCCACTCTCAGGGCTCCCTCTCCTTTGACTTTATCATTTAGTGTTCCTAAGATCCACCTGTTGCTGAGTACATGGAGCTGACTCTAGCATTCAGTCTTGGTGGTTTCAGTGATTAATTTCTGTCCTTCTGCATGAAATGTATCTACCCAGTTTTCATGCAACTATCTGTCCACAACTCTTTCTATAGGTGGGTTATGTGTACATACTTCACAGAAGTTTTCTCAGAGAATATTACCCACTAACAATCTAAGAGAATTTTACTGACTGCTTCCATGTTTACCATTTCTAATATCTAACTCCTCAGAATCTTCCATAAAATAGACTCTCTTCTTCTTTGGCAGTACTTATTGCTTGTTCCAAGACCCCTACCATTCACAGGAATGTCAGTCCATTCCCTTCCGTTTCTCAGGAATCTGACTGACCCACTCTCACTTTAGTTAAAACTTTAGACTTTTACCCATGTTTTTATCTTTAGTAGGAAATCATCAGGCTAAATTGTTTTTCTTCATAGTCTTGCGTCATAAAGCTGTTTGGGTGTTGTTGACTCCTGAAATCAAGGCAGCTGTTAACTCCCTTAGGGCAGGGTTGTATGTATAATGAAGAAACACAGAGTAGGATCTCAGACCACAGCAGTGGTAGAGAGGAGGCAGGAAGGAGCAATAGGGAAAAGGGTAGGGTACGGGTTAAATTTAAGCACTCCTTTAAATAACTTATGGCTTTAAGAAGGTTATTTGGTCCTTCTCCCAACAACTGATTCAATCTCCTACTTATAAGGTGTAAGTTTGTAGCTGACTTTAATAAAAGCTTGATATATATATATGAGCCATTCTACACTAGAGATATGCAGACAACTAAAATCCCATTCATAACATCCCATTCATAAAACTACATTACTTCCCCCCCAGTGCTTCAGTCCTCTCTCTCTCTCTCTCTCTCTCTCTCTCTCTCTCTCTCTCTCAATAATTTCTATTTCCTGTTTTCAAACATTTTACCGCACCTCAAGTCCTCCTCCTATTATGCAATATAAATTACCTCTCTACTTCCTATTCATCCCTAGGCTTACCTTTGGATATCTGAACATTTCTTACTGTGTGCTTTTAAAGGACAGAACGTCTATTCTAGATCCAGCAAAGTAGGACACAAATCTAGGTACAGAAGGTCTAGAAACAGCTTTAGGTTGCCATTCCTCTTCTTCCTCCCTCCTCTAATGGTCTCTGTGAGAATAAGGAAAAACATTCCCCATTAATAATGAAACATATTATTTATTTCTTGCCAAGAAGAAAAAAGAAAATAACTAAATTCAACTTCCTTTCCTAATCCCTCTCAGTCATTTTTGTATAATCACAAGCAAGGTATTGTTATTCCAATATCACCACATGGGAACACACTCAGGTTAATTGATTAATACCATTGATTTAATTGACTAATCTAAATCTCATATCTAATAAAGAGCTGGAGTTGGGATGTGAACGTAGGCAGTTCTACTTTGTCCATTTTCATTATGTACCATGTTGCAGATCCATAAAGATAATCCAATATTCCATATGAGCTAGGCAAAAAACAGTAATTTTGAGAAATATCTTAGAATTGGTTAAGGCATGTGCTAGTTTTTTTACATATTGTGCAGAATACATCTGGAAAATAAGAGACTATTACATCGTGAGAGGTAATTCTCCTACTAGAATGACTCTTTCCCTAACTGCATTAGTTTCTGCATCATGATAAGAAAAGGCTTTAGAAGTTTCTGAGCTTTGGAGTGATAGTGGTCTTTAAATTCTGTCTCAAATTGTACAAGTTTTATGATTTTTATCAAATACTTTCTTAGAGTTTCAGTTTCTACGTGTATTAGAAACAGATAAAAACCTGTCTTGCAGTCCACTTTTTTTTTTTTTTTTTACCTGAAACATACTTATTTTGCCTTCAGAAACCCACAGCAGTTCTTCAGCCGTCTTCTCTATATCTTTGACTTCTCCTCCAAACATTTCCCGTTCCTTTTAGGCTCGTCCCTGATGACCTCTTTCATATCTCTTACACCACTGGACAGAAAGATTAAGTAGTTCTTAGTGAACTTTATGGCTGCTTCCTAGCAATTATCCCATCCCCTCCCTGAAGGCCACAGAGCTTAAACATCATGCCATCATGTCAAGCTGTACTCTAGTCCTTTGTGTTAGTCGTCTTCAGCTTACTCATCATTGCCCTTCACTGCTTGAAGATATTAAACCTTGGCTCACTGTCTCTATCCTGAACAAAACTGCATTCAAAATTCTTAATGACTGATTACCCATGTAAATAATCCTATCAAGACCCCTGCCTGTCAGTTTTTCCACTTATTCTGTAATCCAATCTTCAACCTTACATGTGCCATCCATGCTCATAACACTGATTTGGATGTGACCAAAATATGCATCCCTTCTTTAATAGAAATTTCAAGCATTTCAACGTCTGTCCATTCTACTGAACACCCTTGAATATAGCAACTCAAATTATTTTTCACTCCACCAAGGTTTTTAATACTTCAACAGTATTGTTCTTTAATTATTTCTCATTTCACATTCTCACGTGACTTCTTCCAACTTAAGATTCTATGGTTGATCATTATCATTATACCGTCAACTCCATTATTCCCACCCCCTGGCCCTGACTTTGAATACTCTGTTGCTCAACCCAGGCGTCAGTTCGTTCATCTACATTCTTGCAACTTAATGTAAAGGTGGGAGGAAGGGAGACACACAAAACCCTGCTGAATGGTCTCACTTAAAATCCAGCATGTGAAACTCAAATCAGGTTTCAGTGCTGCCAGGCAGCCCTACTGTGTTCCCCTGGTCCATTTTCTCCTCCGTCTCCCGTATCATACTCCTCTTTTCGCAATCTTTTATTATCCTTTTCCTCATCCTGCTTTCAGGAGATGACTTATCTCATCCAACATGATGACTTTAAATACTATCTGTTTTTGAACATCTAAATATTTACCTATTTGGATTTATTCACTAACCTCAAAACAAGTGTATCCAACTTCCTAGCCCTATTGAAAGCTGAACACCTGGTTTCTCATCTTTCCAAACCATCTCCCTATCTCCCTTCTCAGTTAATAATAACTTGATTTGATGTTTCTCAACCATAACCCTTGAAGTCATATCCAATTTCTCTCGTTCTATCCCCCTTGCATTTAATACCTCATCAACTCATATCATCTGCTTTAGTCTTTGAAATTTACTTGGTATCTGACCACTTCTCATAGTATTCTCTGTCCTCTAGGTGGAATTTAGTTGTCCTTTTTTCTTCTCAACACCCATTGGTCTATTTTCAATCCCAAAGGAAGAATGACCTTTCTATTATCAAAATACATCAGTTATTTCCATTGCACAACCTTCCAGTAACTTTCTGTCCTGCTGCTGCTGCTGCTAAGTCGCTTCAGTCGTGTCCTACTCTGTGTGACCCCATAGACGGCAGCCCACCAGGCTCCCTCGTCCCTGGGATTCTCTAGGCAAGAACACTGGAGTGGGTTGCCATTTCCTTCTCCAATGCATGAAAGTGAGAAGTGAAAGTGAAGTCGCTCAGTCGTGTCCGACTCTTAGTGACCCAATGGACTGCAGCCTAGCAGGCTCCTCTGCCCTACTGGGTAAAATAAAAATCCTTACACTTTCCTCTAAGGGTCTGGTCTTTCTTTACACTTCGACCTTATCTCCTACAACTCTCTTTGACTCATTTACTGTACACATTATGACTTCTTTGCTATTTCTCCAAATATTAGCACTTAATCCTAGGGAACATGCTCTATATTTATTAATCTTTATGTGATCAGCCTTCCCATCCATCTCCACCCCTGTTACTAGATTATAAACTTCATGTGAGCTAGATAAAATCTGTGCATCTTCACTGATGTATCTCCAAAATCAAGGACAGTGCCTGCATACTACATAATAGATGCTTAACAAATCTGTGAGTGAATTAATCAGTTCCAAAATTAAATGTGATGCTTATGTAATTTTGACTGTTGTCTGCTTTTATTTTTACCTCCTATGAAAAGTATCCATCTACATTTTGCAGATATAAAAACAGAATATCAGCTTAACTGATTCTTAAGGAAGGATGTTCTCTCTTTTCCTAGTTCACATTAATAGTATCATTAATACTATTGATAGTAATATATGTGTTACTATTAATAGTAATGTATATATACATACACACACACATATCCTAGACCCAGTAAAACTTAGGTGGGCATTTTCAGAGTATTTAATTTGTTGCCTTTATGATTTTGTTTAGAGGGAACCTATGTTATACGCTTGACTCAATCTTGAAGTCCTTTAGGATATCTAACAAGGATATCCCCTTGTTCCTTAATTTCACCCATTCTTTTTCAGTTTGCATATAACTCTTCTAAATTCTTTTTTCATCCACTTTTTACAATATTCTAACCAACCTATCAAAGTAATCAGGATTCAGTCTTATCTTATACCTTTACAGTACCAAATCCTGAGGTATTAATGGATTATGGAGTGGTTTGTATCTGTCCAGTTATTGGTGGTGATTTAATTGCTAAGTTGTGTCTAACTCTTTGCAACACCACGGACTGTAGTCTGCCATGCTCCTCTGTCCATGGCGTTTTCCAGGTAAGAATAATGGTGTGGGTTGCCATCTCCTTCTCCAGGAGATTTTCCCCACCCAGAGATCAAACCTGGGTCTCCGGTTATTGCTGCTTTGCAAATAACAGTGTACATTGCTATTGGAAGGTTAAGTGGTAAATTGCTCTCTTATAGATAGTGGGAATGGGAGTGCCAGTTGTCAAGGAAGAATGTTGCGCAGGGGAGCTTCCACCAAAGGCTGTAGCAGTTTATCTTGTAGATTGTCTAAATTCATATCTTGCCAAAATGAGAAATAATATTCTTTCCAAACCTCTACTGAGTCTATATGAGAGTTTGTGGTAACTTCTAATAGTGCTGAATTTCACAGAAACTACTCATCTTTAACCTTTCCCTTATTATGCTAAGAAGCATCCTTACCGTCTCCCCATTCTGCCCTCTTAGTTATTGCACAAACCATCCTATATTAACTGGTGATAAGTGGTGTCATATCCATATTGTTTCCTTTGGAACTCAGAGGAGAAAATATTAATCCTCCAAGCTATATTCATTATATTCCCATGCAAACAAATATTAAGATAATGTTCTTCCTTTCTTCTATATTTGTATATATTAAGTCAGTTATTTTACATTCATTATCACTGAACAGACTCATGGCAAATACACAGTAGGAACCTTTTCCCATGAAATTGCCACCTACCTAACTGCCCAAATGTCTCTAATACCCACTTTGCCTTTATTGACTCCATGTCTTATCCTGATTAATACTTTTATTTTAATATTGCCTGCAACTTTGTACATAGTTAAGGAATGTATAAAAATCCATTGATTTTCAGGTAGAACTATTAAAAGAAACATTACATAGAATTGTAGATGTTTTTGAATCACAAGGAATGAATATATATTTGTCATAGAAAAATTGCACTGGACACAGTTATGTAAGGAAGACTTCGTTCAAGACTCTTGCAGCAGGGAAGGGAGATGGAACCCAAATCTGCTGAAACAAAGGATTAAGGATTTTTGAGGGCTGGGGAGATCTAGTGGAAATATACTGGAGGATTTCAGAGGGGAGCTTGGCCAGTGTGAGCAAGTCATTCGTGTATGTCAGTTGTCACTTTGAAAGTTAGGCCCCTTCCTACCATAGAGTCAGGGAACAGGGACACTACTTTCCTTGATGATTATGTCATTTCAAGGATTGACTTCCAGGTCCTTGAGAATGACATCCCTGGGTTGTAAAACTGGCAAGAGGCAAGGAGAAGATTTACGTCTCACAGGGACGGAAGAAGATTTTACAATTGAAAATTTTCTAAAGTAAATGCTGCCAGTAAAGGGAGGTCAGTGACCTGTAGTCAGGGAATAATCCCATCTAAAGTTTATTCAATTTTAGTGGAACTTGAAGAATGTATAGGTCATTTTAAAGTTCTGGTACATTAGGCACTTTCTTTTGAATAACCTTAAAACATCCTGAACAGTAGGGACCATAATGTACATTATATGTAAGAGAAGAAGCACTCAAAGTGCGGAGTATTCGGCCTAATAGAGAAAAGAGGGAGGGAGAGCAGATTTTGGATTCCCTCGAGGTGCGCTAAGAAAGCCTTGTGTCCTTACCCATCACTGTCCAAGTTATTTCTTCTTATCTCTGTATTTCATAAAATCCCTGGGGAAGCCACACAGAACGCCTCATACTACCTGTCCAACCAGCTCCACAGTGTCTACAGTACTTCCTGTAGGAAAAAATGCTTTCTAATCTCTCCAAGGTCACCTCAAATAATCCCAGGCCTCTTCCTGCTAAGCCTTCAGCCTCTTTTGGCTTCTTCCCCACCTGGGAAAGATTATCCTCATGCAACTCCAGATAGTTTGCATCAAGCAGTTTTTGTTTTTGTTTTTTCCCTAAAACAGCAACTCAGTTCAGATCCAATGGAGTTCTTTTTAAGTGATCATCAGGGAAATCATTTTGGAGAAAAAGGTCCTGAGGTTAAAAAACAAAAATAACAAACAGATAAGCTACAAGTGATGAGGCCTTTTGATTGGTGAGAATAAGATCAACGAAGTGAAAATTCAGTTCTTTGAGCTGACATCTCCTCCCCTTAGTTACTTCTAATGCTATAATTGTCTTGGTCTTCAGCTTTGATGAGATCTTGCAATTGGGAAAAAAAAATCTTGCATATTGGAAAAATCATCCTCATTTTCAAAATAATTTCATAACTATTCAAAATAAATGCTTGATGAAATGATTTAATTGGACAACTTTTCATTCTGTGATAAACTCCTATTGTATATTAGTTCAAAGATGTGGTGTATAATCATTTCTTATACATCCTGAGATTGTAAAGTGGGAAATAAGTGAGTCTGCAGTGCCTTTGTTTAGCACAGACCATGATCTCCGATGACTTAGGTCAGAGCCCTGTGTTTATTTCTCAAGAGAAAGTATTTGAACCTGGATAAACCATACAAATGTTGTTGCATATGACTGTGTAAACTTGGCTTTGGTGAGAGTTAGAGCAATGCAACAAATATTTATTAAATGTCCATTTATTTCTTTCCTGTAATATAGCCTCCACATTCTCAACTAGAGTGATCTTTTTCAATCACAAATGTGATCTCACCACTCTTATATTTTAAAGACTGCCCTCCATGATAGGCCGTTTGTTAGCTATCACTTTAACCAGAGTGCCCAAACACTAGGGGTACAGTGGTCTGCCAAGGATATCCACAGTACAGGATAAGGAATTGATATTGAATTTATTTTTTCAAATATTTGAACACAATATTTATTTTTGTGATAAAAACTAGTCAAAATGGTTAGAATATGACATTCACACACATTTTAAGCTAAAGTAGGACATTGTTTAAAACAAACAATGTTATTGGTGGCATTTGGATTATGTCTCTAGTCCCCAGAGGATATGTATTCTAGCTCATCTTCTATTAGAAATATATGAATGGAAATATATGAATGGTCAATTGTTGAGAAACAATTGACCAGAGTAAGATCCAAATGCTTCAGCAAACAACGCTAAATCCTCCGTTATCCAACACATTGGTCTTGCACTGTCACCGTTTGGCACCTCTTGTTCACACTATGCTCCATCAATTTCAGACTGGCTTTTATGAAAGTGCAATACTTTGCTTTTATGAAAATCATTTTACTTAAAGTATCTCCCTCTCATCCTATTCTTCCAAATACATTCCTATGTGTCCATCAATCTCTTGACTGAGAATCATCTTACCTCTTAAATGTTGCCTGAAAATTCCAAGTATAATTAATTCACTCCTGTCTCTGTAAAATCATTATGACTATCATATTCCTTCACAGCAGGAATAAGACAGACATGGCTTCACTCCCAAGGAGGTTACAATCTAGAATCGGTAGACCAGCAATAAATGAGTTTGTATCATTTTCTTCTTTGTTCACTAGTATAAAAATACGCTGTGTAGTAAATAAAATGATAAGGATTGCCAAGTCTGATTAGCCAAGAAAGTATTGGCTAATAGCCAAGATTTGAATTTGAATAGCCAAGAGAATCTCTAAAAAGATACTATCTAAACATAGATCTTTAAAGGGAGCTCAGTCATACCAAGTTTAATTAAAAAAGAATTACAGCAAAGGGAAGAACTGTTGCAAAGTCCCTGGATTAAAAATAAGCTTTATTTGTGTAATAAAGAGAATAATGTGAGTATACCTTAAGAGTAATGTCAAAAAGAGGAGGTATGATATTACGGGAGGAAAGTAGACAGACTAAGTATACAAACCAAGAAAAGGAATTTGGATTTTATTCTAGTTTGTTGGGGAAAACATTGAATGTTTAAGCAAAAGAGGATTATAATTTCTTTTCTTAAAGAAGACGCTTATTTTTGCTTCTGTGTAAAGAATGGAACATAGTAGCAATGCGAATGGAGAGAAGGAACTATTCAGGAGGCTTTCAAGCACCAAAAGTGAGATAAAATGTCTTGGAGTCAGGAAAAAATAATAGACGTGTGGGCATGACTTGTAGATATCTTAGGGGTGGAGTATAAAGAAAAGAAGAGATGGAAAAGGAAATGCTTTATTAGCCAGGTGAATGGCTAATAATACTTTTTCTTTGAAAGGAAAGATTGAGGAATGAGAGGTTTGGAATGGGTTAGAGGGATTAAGCGTCAGAAAGAGTATTTGTCCATAATAAGTGCTCTTTTGTATACACAATCAGAGATGCCAAGTAAGAAATGTGACATATAAATCCTTGTTGAACAAATGAATGATTTATTAAAAGCTTAGCCAAAAGTTAAATAGATAAAATCGTGTTGAAGGTCAATTCACAGGAACAGAATTCTGCAAATGTCATTATATTTTAAGTCTCAACATTTGAACATCCCAAATCTTTCCCTATCACCATTAAAGTGTGCTGCTCTTAACTAGCAATTCTTCCACTATCACCATTAAAGTGTGCTGCTCTTAACTAGCAATCACAATATATAGATTGACCTTATAGTTGCATTGCATTTGAATTTCTCTTCTTACAGATTGACCTGGCATGTGCTCCCATGTACCTGTTGTGCTAACTGGAAGGGGCTCAACCTCAGCTGTGGGTTAACCTTTCTCCTGCGAATATCAGCTGTGTTTTGGTGCACACGTTGGTGATGAGTTTGAAACCTACGACTAGTATGAGACTGTTTGGGGACTTCTGGCACCATTGTCCTTCCCAATGCGCACCGTAAGTCATCAGTGATGAGGCCGCCAAGATTACACAGAACCTAGATAACAACTGGCTGCAAAACCAAGTTGCAATTTTAACTATATCCTAATTACAAGGAAGATTATACAATATCTATGTGATAACAGAAGGGCCTTCAAGATGGCATAGAACACAAAGTAATTCTAAGCATGAATTTAAGAAATGCTTAGCCAAGAAAAACTTAAGACATAAAGAAGCATCATATAAGGGAGAGGACTATAGAGGGAAAACCACTGCATAATTTACAACAGTTACCTCAACAACAAAAAATACCAACAGTAACAAAAGCAAGACCATAGAAAGTATCAACAACAGAGAGGCAGATCCAAATTAATCACTGAAAAACCTGTTACTTTCAAGTAGTGTCTTGGTGGTAAGATTTCCCTTAGTTTCTTTAGTATGCCATTTTCAACTTTATTTTTAATACCCGAGAGCATAATTTAATTCTTTTATCTCATATATCGTTTTCCCCCCATGAAGCTGTTTCTTTCTTTAGTGAACCATATGCCTTCTACACTTGAATCCACGCACCTTCTGTCTGATAGTCCTTTTAGCTCACGCTGAACTTCAGGGAAGAATGAATGGCTCACAAAATAATAACATATAAAAATAAAGAGTGGATATGAAGTCACTGCCATACAGTAGTGATGCTTACATCATTAGTTTTTCCCATAAACACATAACACTTATTTATCTAGTGCCTACCTGCTATCACCAAGTAATCTACTAGGTCCTTATTCATGAACTGGTATAGCAATAAATATTAAAATGACACAAATAATCAATAACATGATTGGTTTTACAAACTAGGATGTAGAGAGTACTCTGGAAACTTGACTTTTGGCACAAATATCTTGGGACTGGGCTCTTGAATGTGAAATTCCTAATGATTTTGAACTATTCAAATGAAAAAAAAAATAAAGCTAAAATACAGGCAAACGAGTGGGATAGAGAATCATTTTCTCTTATATTATTAATAACTAATAATTATATATTATTTATATCTAATCAGAGGAACCACTTCCCAGATCGTCTCCAGCAACCCCCCCGCGCATAAAAACACCCATTCACATACACATATCCCTCACACACGTCCAGTTGAAAACGTGAAACTTCTAACTTGAAATCTGAAAAAAAAAAACAAAGGAAATAACATGGCTTCTCAGTGTGTGGGAGATTCTCCCATTCCTCTCACTGTCTCTCCTCTCCCCATGCCTGCCCCTCCCCTGCTCTCTCCCTCCCTCTCCCCTCCACTCTCTCTCTCCCTCTACTCTCCCTCTTTCCCTCTCTTCCTTCCATCCTTCTTCAATTTCCTCCTTTCTTTCTTCCATCTATAATATGCTCACCACTGTGCCAGGAATTGGAATACAATAGTAAACAAAGTAAATGGCTATTAGTATTACCTTATCTCCTCAGCATTTCAGTCACATGGATATCATATGTTAAGACTTCACAACCTCCAGTCCTCTGAATCTGCATTTTGACCAACAGCTCAGGCAATTCTGATACTGACAATAAGCAAGTCCCTCTTTGAGAGAAGGAAAAAAAAGTTTATTTGGTAGGCGACTAATTCTCATGTGGCCAAATTTGCAAACTGAGCTATCTTAGCACTTTATCATCATCAACATTATTTTTTATTTGCTATTCTTATTTGGCCTATATTTTGTGATTGGTTTAAAATCTTGTCACCTCACTGTCTTCCATCATCACCACTCCAAATATATCCAGGAAAACCTCCTGGATCAGGGCTCTCCAGGCTCTGTGGAGCTGCTGCTCCAAACTAAACGAGATTATATCCCATTCTCCACAGTTCTAAAAATGATAGCAAAACCCTAGATTACTGGCTAACAGGGCAATTACAGAGGAATAACACAAAATAAATTAATGCATTGTAAAATGTATTTTCAACATCTGAAACAAGTATATAACTGTATCATCTAGCTTATTATTCCATAAAAAAATCAAACAGTTCAATTCAGTTCAGTTCAGGACAGATCAGTTCAGTTCATTTGCTCAGTCGATTCGGAATCTTTGAGAACCCATGAATTGAAGCACGCCAGGCTCCCTGTCCATCACCAATACCTAGAGTCCATCTAAACCCATGTCCATGAATCGATGATGCCATCCAACCATCTCGTCCTCTGTCGTCCCCCTCTCCTCTTGGATTCAATCTTTCCCAGCATCAGTGTCTTTTCACATGACTCAGTTTTTCACATCAGGCAGCTAAACTATTGGAGTTTCAGCTTCAACATCACTCCTTCCAGTGAACACCCAGAACTGATCTCCTTTAAGATGGACTGGTTGGATCTCTTTGACTCCAAGGGACTCTCAAGAGTCTTCTCCAACACTGCAGTTCAAAAGCATCAGTCCTTCTGCTCTCAGCTTTCTTCACAGTCCAACTCTCACATCCATACATGACCACTAGAAAAACCATAGCCTTCATAAATGGACCTCGGAGGTAAAGTAATGTCTCTGCTTTGTAATATGCTGTCTAGGTTGGTCATAAATTTCCTTCCAAGGAGTAAGCGTCTTTTAATTTCATGGCTGCAATCACAATCTGCAGTGATTTGGGGGCCCAGAAAAATAAAGTCATCCACTGTTTCCACTGTTTCCCCTTCTATTTGACATTAAGTGATGGAACCAGAGGCCATGATCTTAGTTTTCGGAATATTGAGCTTAAAGCCAACTTTTTCACTCTCGTCTTTCACTTTTATCAAGAGGCACTTTAGTTCTTCTTCACTTTTTACCATAAGGTTGGTATCATCTGCATATCTGAGGTTACTGATATTTCTCCCGGCAATCTTGAGTCCAGCTTGTGCTTCCTCCAGCCCAGAGTTTCTCATGATGTACTCTGCATATAAAGTAAATAAGTAGGGTGACAGTATACAGCCTTTATGTACACCTATTTTAATACTCCTTGACTTTTCCTATTTTAAATCAGTCTGTTGTTCCATGTCCAGTTCTAACTGTTGCCTCCTGACCTGCATCCAAATTTCTCAAGAGGCAAATCAGGTGGTCTGGTATTCCCATCTCTTTCAGAATTTTCCACAGTTTGTTGTGATCCACACAGTTGAAGGCTTTGGCACAGTCAATAAAGCAGAAATAGATGTTTTTCTGAAACTCTCTTGACTTTTCAATGATCCAATGGATGTTGGCAATTTGATCTCTGGTTCCTCTGCCTTTTCAAGAACCAGCTTGAACATCTGGAATTTCATGGTTCACTTAGTGCTGAAGCTTGGCTTGGAGAATTTTGAGCATTACTTTACTAGCATGTGAGATGAGTGCAATTGTGCGGTAGTTGGAGCATTCTTTGGCATTGCCTTTCTTTGGGATTGGAATGAAACTGACCTTTTCCAGTCCTGTGGCCACTGCTGAGTTTTCCAAATTTGCTGGCATATTCAGTGCAGCTCTTTCACAGTATCATCTTTCAGGATTTGAAACAGCTCCACTGGAATTCCATCACCTCCACCAGCTTTGTTCATAGTCATGCTTCCTAAGGCCCACTTGACTTTGCATTCTAGGATTTCTGGCTCTAGGTGAGTGATCATACTATTGTAATCATCTGGGTCATGAAGATCTTTTTTGTAAAGTTCTTCTGTGTATTCTTGCCATCCCTTCTTAATGTCTTCTGCTTCTGTTAGGTTCATACCATTTCTCTCCTTTGTAGTGCTCATCTTTGCATGAAATATTCCCTTACTCTCTCTAATTATCTTGAAGAGATTTCTAGTCTTTCCCTTGCTATTGTTTTTCTCTATTTCTTTGTTTTGATCATGAGGAAGACTTTCTTATCTCTCCTTGCTATTCTTTGGAACTCTGCACTCAAATGGGTATATCTTTCCTTTTCTCCTGTACCTTTCGCTTCTCTTTTCTCAGCTCTTTGTACAGCCTCTTCAGATGACTGTTTTGCCTTTTTGAATTACTTTTTCTGAGGATGGTCTTGATCACTGCCCCTGTACATTGTCATGGACCTCTGTCCAAAGTTCTTTAGGTACTTTGTCTATGAGATCTAATTCCTTGAATCTATTGTCACTTCCACTGTATAATCATAAGGGATTTGGTTTAGATCATACCTGAATGCTCTGGTGATTTTCCCTAGTTTCTTCAATTTAAGTATGCATTTGGCAATAAGGAGTTCATGATCTGAGCCACAGTCAGCTCCTGGTCTTGTTTTTGCTGACTATATAAAGCTTCTCCATCTTTGGCTGCAAAGAATATAATCAATCCGATTTTGGTGTTGACCATTTGGTGATGTCCTTGTGTAGTGTTCTCTTGTGTTGTTGGAAGAGGGTGTTTGCTGTGACCAGTGAATTCTCCTGGTAAAACTCTGTTAGCCTTTCTCTGCTTCATTTTGTACTCCAAGGCCAAATTTGCCTTTTATTCCATGTATCTCTTGACTTCCTACTTTTGCATTCCATTCCCATGTAATGAAAAGAATACCTTTCAGGATATTAATTCTAGAAGTCTTGGAGGTCTTCATAGAACCATTCAACTTCATTTTACTGGCTGGGGCATTGACTTGGATTACTCTGATATTGAATGTCCTATGTCGTTCAGTCAATGACATTTATATCCAATGATATTATTATGCGTAGAAGATTCTAAAACAGTAAGGTGGTCCATAAAATGTATTCTCTGCTTCTCAGTTAATTCTTTAGTAAAGCAAGGAAATATGAAAAACATAACAAATAGTTTATGATATGCATTTGCATAATAAGCAACAGCTGCTATTATTTTGGGCCCTTTGGCCTCAAGAACACTGGTTTATTCAATTCTCTATTTCCTATGTCTATCACAATTCCTTGATAACCTTGAAAAATCTTGCTGTATATCATATATGCCATTTCTAACAAATATAAGGTGAAATCCTCAGATATTTTTCTTAGAAATTTTTAAAAATCATAAAATTGATGGAAGTTACTTGAAAAGTGATGGACCTAAGTAGATGCTCAGTAAATATGATTTATAATTATTATCCTTAATCTTTCTCTCTAGTGAACCATTTTTCTTAAGTGTTATTAAAATGGATAATTGGTACCAGACATTTATTTGATTGTCTATTCTTCAGCACTAAAGGGACTTGATGATAGGTCTCTAGTTTGAGTAAGGAAAGTATTGCAGGAAAACTATCATATATTCTTAAAATACTCATTGGAAAGTTATCTTGGAAACAGAAAAATAAAAGGTAATAGCTACACCTTAGAACATGTGTGCATTTGAAAGACAATTATCTTTGCTTAAGCTTTTAGCCAGATGTTTTGGGTCTAATAATAAAGTGAATTTATATTACCATCTTCTTCTTCTTTTCTTTCCTCTTTTCCATCTCATCTAATTTTCTGGTTAGACTGTTCCAGAGGAGATCTTAGAGGGGTCCAATGTGGAAGAAAGTAGAATTTTAATCACATTTTTATGTGTGCAAGGGCCTTCCCATATCCAATCTCACTTTAGTGTCAAGGTGCTTTATATATTATTCAATAATGACTACAGTTAGTAGTTTAGGTTCAAAGAAACTAAATCACTGGCTCAAATGAGAATAGTCAAGTCAAGATTTGAACCGTAGTCTCTCTTTCTTTGATATGCTTCCTCTCTCCAGGATTTCACACTTCCTCCGGGTTTGCCATCTGTTTTCATAACATCTGCCCAGGTTTTGCTAATGCAATTGTCCACATAGTACAAGAAATATATGGGCAAGTGGTCCTAGGTTTCTTTGTTAATTACATTTTCCTTATCTCTTAGGTATCCTGCCAAGGCTTTGACTCATCCAGGTGATGACCTTTTTAGAAACACAGACTTTAGTCTGCCAATTCCTAAGTAGCCCTCCTAATGAATAACTCCCTGTGGCTTCACAGCGACTGGAATGAGAATGGACAAAATGTATCACTTACTAGAATGTGTCTAATAATTGAGCTAATTGCAGTATGTCATTTAGTTATTAGGAGCATTCTATTTTTCTTTTTGGTTTGAGTTCTCCAGTAAAAAAAGGAAAAAGAAAAAGATAAACCATGCCATTTTTGTTTGTTTTATTTGCCAATGCATATTTTAGAAAAACATCTTCTGAGGAAGGTGATATCAATGTGCTTATTAGGACTTTGTAAAATAGATGATAAAATCAGGGACATGAAAAAGAGAGCCTTGGGAAGACACTGAATAATCTCATAAAACCACCAATCCACATCAGGAGAGGTGGGCTTGACCGCTGGGGGAACTGTTGAGATGTTGACATTTTGAGAGCTCTCAGTTTTGTGCCTTGACATCTATCTGCATGACAGTTTTATGTATCTTGCTTTCTGTACATGACAGGTTGGTTTTTTTTTTTTTTTTTTCTTTTTCTTATATGATGGAAAGGACAGCACCTGACAATTCTTAGTAGAATATCTTTAGCCTCTTTTTCCTATGTCCAATAATAAGTCTGGGAAGGGAGTTATCGGCATAGCTCATGTCTAGTTCTAGGGCAAAGTGGTCAGTGGGAGTCAGGATGATTGACCTAATTTGCATAAGGTGATCATTTATGAGCTAAACAACTAGGAGATGGGGTCAGGCAAGTTCCTATCTAGTCCTACCTGAAGATTATATGGACGAGGTGGGGAGAAGTCTCGAGAGTGGTATCTGACAATAGGAACAAGGTGGCAATGGCAATGTAGGGATCACGGGGGTAAAAGGACTATATGCCTTATCTTCCCCATCCCTGCTGTGTGCCCAGACAAAGCTGTGTCTCATTCAGAAAGACTGCTAACTTTCAGGACTGTGGCTACTTCTCTCTGCTAAAGAGCAGTTTCCCAAATTGCAAGGGGAGAAACCAAGATTCAGTAATGAGCTCGGACACTTGGAGCGTCACAGCTAGTGAGTATTCTGGGTTCTTTTATCTACATCAGTGGTTACAAACAAGGTATAATTTAGAGAACTTCAGGAAATTGTCTATGTTTAGCATTGTACTTCTCAAAATCCTAGAATGTTATCAATGAATTTTAAAACCAATATCAGGGTATGAAGAAAAATAGTGACTTCAGGTACTCTAATTTTAGCTGCCCATTCACATTTCACATAACCTAACAAGGGTCACTAACTTATGCTGATGGGACAGTATACCAAACTAAAATCTTATAACACCTTAAAATTGTTTTCTTTTTTGCATAAACACTTAAGTGTAAAGTGAATACTATATAAAAGTGAATGCTCTATATAATGTGTGTTTTCTCCAATTGGTTCATCTCTCTTAATTTTTTTCACCTCTCTGAGTTCATATATGTGCACTGTCTGGCCCCTTTCTCTTTGAATCTATACGCTCAAAATATCTATACGCTCAAAAATCTATACGCTTCAAAATATTTTGAAGAGTTCTTCTTCTAACTTGAGTGTGAATGCTTCCAGTAACAACCTCTCTACATCCATACTCAGACTTCTGCATTATCAGATGGTCTTAATTAGTAGTGAATCAGTCCTTTTATTGATATGAATCTGCCACCTTTTAACTTTCTAATAATGATCATTGTTCTCCTTTCTATGGCCATCAGGAAGGATATTTTTCTCCTGAATATGGAATGCAATAGAATGTTTGAAGCTATCCCTGTCTTTCTGCTTGACAGCGTAGCTACCCTATACTTAATTTTGCAGACCTTTCAAGCTTTGCTGTTTTTCCTTATAGAAACTTTCATTGACTATGTTTCCCTCTATCCTACCTTAACCTTTAGGGCTTGAATCCTATCATCACACCATTGTCACAATGTAGTCAGTGTCTGCTTCTCCAGTAAACTATATACACCGGGTAAGGACAGGGACCTCTCTCCTTTTCACTGTTGTTACTAAATGCCTGTTGCAGTGCCTGATATATTGGAATTGTTCATTGAATGTTTTGATGAGCAAATGAAGAGTAGCTCTTCATTCGCATTGTGAATAGGTCACCTATCACCCAAGTGAGAAGATGTTAATGTAAATATTAAATTGGAAACAAATGCTATATTTGTTGAAAACTCTCTAGTCTATATTTAAAATTGAACTAAATCTTGAAAATATATTAGTTATTCAATGGTACACTTTTGTATTTTTCCAATCTGAGGGAGAAAGCTGAGTTGGATTCTACTTTCAACATTCCACTTTCTTCTCTTGGGCTTTTCACAAAGAAAGCATGGCTGCATTTTGCTTCTGTCAATACTGGTATAAACTCAGTAAATTCCTTCTCTTCACTTGTCCCTCATGTACCATCAACTGCATTTCCTTCTGAGAGTGCTGCTAAAATTTTCTGCATGTCTTCATCCCTCTGCTGCTGATTTTGAAAGATCAGCGAAGGTGAAGATGGCTTGAATCAAATCCAGTTCTGATGATGCAACTTTATTGTATGTGGTTTAAAAATATAATCTTGAAGAACATTTGCCTTTCATTCTCCCATGCTTTGATGGCACACTAAGACCTGAAGGTGAAAAGTCTTGCATCCCACTCTGACAGTCTTCATTAACCTTATAAAATTGCATTAATTGCATATTTATTTGTGTGATTATTTGAATTGTCTGCCTCCTCCACTAGACAGTTTCATATCCTCTAAGGGGGCATGGACCATATTTATTTTAATCTCACTCCACCTGCAGCCACTAAGGGATAAAGAGTTCAGGAAAAAATGTACTGAATGACTGGGTAAATTGTAATTCCCAATTCATGAGTTTGTAGAAAAATTCCCTTTTGCAGCCTCTTTTTTAGTTCTCCTTGCATGCCATCTATGAGGTCCTTTTGCTCAGCCATTTAATTTAACTTAGGAAAAAAACACTTTACTAGCTGATTCACTTTCTGGAAATTTCTTTTTTCAGCTCATAATTTCTAGGTCTCTAATTTCAGTTAATTCTAAAAGGTTCAAACTTCCTCCATTTATATGCATTTGTCCTAAATATCTGACAGGGCTGTATGATAACCCTACCATAGACTCTAACACTGTACTGAGCTAAGTTGCTCAGTCCTGTCCAACTCTTTGTGACTCTATGGACTGTAGCCCTCCTGGCTCTTCTGACCATGGAGATTCTCCAGGCAAGAATACTGGAGTGGGTTGCCATGCCTTCCTCCAGGGTATCTTCCCAGCCCAGGGATCAAACCCAGGTCTCCCATTTTGCAGGTAGATTCTTGACCATCTGAGCCACCAGGGACATTTTCAGGCAGTTACCCATTTATTTGTTTCTCTCACCTACTGCCCTTCTTCATGAAAAAAAAAAAAAAAAAAAAACCACACACTTGAGAATAGGGAACCCTTTCTTATTCATACTCTAAACACTTAAAACAGTCCTTTGAGAAGTTAACCTTGTGGATGAGTGCTAAGTCACTTCAGTTGTGTCTGACTCTTTGCGACTCTATGGACTATAGCCCGCCAGGCTTCTTAGTCCATGAGATTCTCTAGGCAAGAATACTGGAGTGATTGCCATCTCCTTATCCAGGGGATCTTCCTGACCCAAGGATCGAAACTCTGTCTCCTGAATTGGAGGCAGATTCTTTACCACTGAGCCACTGGGGAAGCCCAATACAGTAATAAAAGTGAATGCTTACATTTGCAAAAAAATGTTTTAGTTTATAAATAATTTTACTTTCTTATTCTCCCATAAGTACTTCAATGAAGTCTGTCCTTTGAAGGTAAAAATAGCAACACACTTTCTCTTTGTCAATATTCCTTGTCTTTTTTTGGTTTGACAAGTGCAGCAGATCATACGTGTGTAAGTTGTAGAGAAAGACTGAAGGGAACCAGGGGGCATCTTTCACAGGAAGCAGCCCATCGGGCAGCATTAGCCATTTCTGGTAAGAAGAGGTCTGTGCTACGAAGACCACAACTGAACATTTCCATAGTAACTCCTACTCAACTGCAATGTGATGTAGCATGTACCTCGGCATTCTGGAGAGCAAGTTTCTAGCAAAAGGGATGTATTATGTTTTAGTGATCTTAAAAGTGGTGTGTGTGTGTGTGTGTGAGAGAGAGAGAGAGAGAGGAAGGGAGGGAGGGAGAGAGAGGGAAACAGAAATTTTAACTGATAGTTTGATTTTCCGTAACTCTTAGATTGTTGACAAGCAATTCAAATTTGGGGAAATGTTGTATAATAAGTATATTCAATTTATGTAATAATCCTATATAATAGAATGGTCATTCCAAACTGTCTTCCAACCGCAAGCTTCTGAAAAAAATGACTCAATATGCCTTATCTTCTTTTTCTCATTGTTTATTAAAGTGTCTGGCATGAGGTCCACTGTGATTTCAGACTAGAACTAACTTATTCAACCTGCAATAGAGATTAATAAAATAGAGTCTAATATATTCAATATTTGAAAATATATAACCTGGAGCATATACAATCAAGTAATCTTGTGAGTTAATATAGTCTTCATCACCACCATTGTTGGAAATCTTCCTTTCTCTGTAGTAATACTCAATCTGACTTCAAAATCCAAGGACAATTGAAAAGCACCATTACATTTACAGTTAGTAGTGTTAACTTTAAATAAGACAACTACTTGCCTGTATGAGTGAGGAAAATCAATTAACCTCTCTCAGAAAAGGTATCCTGGTTAAAAATGAGGCCAAAGATTCTTTTGTCACCTCCATATTAAGGAGCAAATTAGATAGTTCTCAATGAGAAGTTTTCTGCAGCATGAAATGTCATGCAAATACAGGCTATGATGACACCTCTCTGAAAACAGTAACATAGGGCATGGGCAGGGGTCACTGGATTGTCCCACCTGCCTGCTCCGAGTGCTAGACCTAACCTCCACTGCCTTTGTTTTGGTTCATCCGTTGTAGCCACATTTGAAACTTCGTTGCTCCTTGAATACTTCACCCATTTCCACGTGTCCATGTCTTTCTATACGCTTTTCCTCTGCCTGAATATTCTGTTTAATCTTTACCACTGATCTACTCTGTTAACTTCTGCTCTTCTTCCAAATCTCAGTCCTTCTTTGCTGCTCTTTACATCTGTCATCCAGTCCCACATCCACCCATCCAGAGTTGCTGCAGCTGCTCCCCGTTTCTGCTTGGAGAGATGTTGTCTATTCCTTCACCAAATCAATTATTTGCGGTTATTTATTTATACGTCAGATTCCTCCGCTATCACATCAGGATTTTAATGGAATGGGACAAGTCCTAACAGCCATAATGAATGAAATACCTAACCTGTGTTAGGCACCATATCCACACAATTATGTCCTATTTTTAGAAACTGCTCAGCTCCGTAAATCTTATAGGAAGTAAATTTAAAATGACTCCAGTGATGTTGAAATTGGCACTTAGGTGCTTTTTTTTTTTTTTTTTTTTTGAAAGCTCAGTAAGAAGAGTTTTCCTGTGTGATTTCTGAGTACCAGGGAGCTCCAGATTCATTCTGGGTAGACACCATACTTGGCACTCTCCATCTTCTTCCCAACTGTTTGTGTGTATCCTGGACATCCCCTCAAACAGTGATCATTGATTGTTGATGATGTGGGTCACTTCTTTATTCAGAATTCAGGGCTTGAGATCAAATCGTGATATTGACATGTCTTGCTAGGGTATAGGTTTCTTTAGTGCCTTGTCTGTACATTGTCAACGTAGCAAATGTCACAGCTCATGGCTGTTTCTTGTCTCCTGGCCTTTCTGCTTATGTGTGGTTATCAGGATTAGCTTGACAAATGGTTGTAGTTCTGAGAAAAAAAAAAAAATTTGTAGTTCTTCGGAAGTCAATTGCTCCACTACGTGTATGTTTCGTAAAACACACAGTATAATTATAATTTTATATAAGGAAACAAGATATTTTCTCTGTATCTTAAAGTAATGATCTGCATGTTCTTAGGAATGGGCTTTTAGTCTGGATCCAGAGAATCATAGGTGACTTTTGGGGTTCTAGAAGCCTATGAAACTTGAAACTGAATCATTGCTTTTTTGGCAAGGCCCACATTTATATTTCTCTGAAAACAGTAGCCAATTTTTTAAATTTAATTAATTAATTCATTTATTTATTTTACTTTACAATATTGTATTGGTTTTGCCATACATTGACATGAATCTGCCATGAGTATACATGTGTTCCCCATCCTGACCCCCCCTCCCACCTCCCTCCCCCCATCAGATTTCATAAGACTTATTCACAGAGAAAGGTAGAGGAAGAAATATTTATGACAGTGTTATTGTTTTAACTTCAAACTGGAAATAATCCAAATATGTATCAGTACTTACATGGATAAACAAAATGAGGTATACCTATACAATGTAATATACTTGGATATTATAAAAAACAACAACAGATGTACACAACATGGACAAAGTTCAAAAGCATGCTAAATGAAAGAAATCAGACACACACACAAAAACTACTTACTTTATGGTTCTATTTATATGCAATTTCAGAAGAGGCAAAACTATAGAGATAGAAAGCATATCAATGGTTGCTTGAAGTTGCGGTAGGAGTGGGGATTGACATTCAAATAGACATGAAACACTTTTTTTGGATTGATGGAACTGTTATAAAACAGGATATTGGCTATGTATTAGTATAAATGTACTGAATATGAATTTACTCTCTATATACATATGCAGTGGGTTAATTTTAGGTAAATTTCATCTTAAGCAGTTAATTTAAGAAGGTAAGAAGAACTAGAATTTTGGAATACATTGCCTCTTTATATCTAATAATCAGCTTACAAAGTTACAGGTCCACCAATATTAACATTTTTTGGTAAATAAATTTAGAAATCAATACATATGTCAATAAGACTGAGAAAAATCATTTAAAGACAACAGTCACTGTGAAAATGTCACTACTTGTGGAAAATGCAAAAACCTAGAATAAGAGCAGTTTACCATTTTAAATCTCTCTCTCTCTCATGCACACACACACAAACACATACACACACACACACACACAATATATGGTGTAATGAAATCTAGTCACATTATAGCAGAAGATTTAAATGTACTTAAGATAGGATTCAGAACTTATAGAGTAATAGTCTTGACACTAGACATTCAGATCATGGCACAAGTTTAATTATAATATTATAGTATTGTAATAATATATATTCTATGTGCCAGGTACTGTTGTAAGTACNTACACACACACACACACACTATATATGGTGTAATGAAATCTAGTCACATTATAGCAGAAGATTTAAATGTACTTAAGATAGGATTCAGAACTTATAGAGTAATAGTCTTGACACTAGACTTTCAGATCATGGCACAAGTTTAATTATAATATTATAGTATTGTAATAATATATATTCTATGTGCCAGGTACTGTTGTAAGTACTTTATGCACATTATCCCAATCAAACTTTACAATAATAGTGTACATTATTGCTTCTATTCTCCAAATGTTATATTTTCAGAAATTGAGTTTCAAAAGGGTAAAAATAATTGGCTACAATTATATGAACNTGACACTATTTCCACTGATTCCCCCGTCTATTTCCCATGACGTGATGGGACTGGATGCCATGATCTTCGTTTTTCCGAATGTTGAGCCTTAAGTCAACTTTTTCACTCTCCTCTTTCACTTTCATCAAGAGGCTCTTTAGTTCCTCTTCACTTTCTGCCATAAGGGTTCATTAGGTTGAATAAAGAAAATATTGTAGTAACTGGGGATTTAGGAACCCTTGTGCATAAAGGTGCATACACACATAGTAAGAAGGCTTCTAATATAAATTTATATGTATATATATGAATTGTATGTAAACGGCTTCATTTTGGAGATCATTTAATCATATATGGGTTTCCCTTGTGGCTCAGATGACAAAGAATCTGCCTGTAATGTGGAAGACTTGGGTTCAATCTCTGGTTGGGAAGATCCCCTGGAGAAGGGAAAGGCTACCCACTCCAGTATTCTGGCTGAGAGAATTCCATGGACTGTATGGTCCATGGGGTCATAAAGAGTTGGACAGGACTCAGCAACTTTCACTTTAATCATATATACTCATGATATAATATTTTATATAAAACTGAAATATATTTATATAGCATAGTAATGAAGTGAAAATACCCAACATAAAAACCTATATATTATTAATATCTTTGGAGATATCATTGTCTTAAACTCTGTTTGGCCATATGGAAGCAAGATGTGCAAACTTACATATCATCTTTCCCTGCTGCAAATGTAATTCTTCACCTTCTATATTTCTCTTAAAGTCTATCATCTTCTTTTCTTTTATTACTTACCTGCTCTCTGGAATAAGGAATGAAGCAGGGAGTTTGCTATTTATTCCTCTCATTTCTAAAACTGTGTAATTGTATCCTCTGAGACATCTTTTAAATGAGGTACGTATCACAAAAGTCAACAGCATGGGATGGCATTTCAAAGGCAATGGCTGTGACTCTTTTGCTGTCTCACATACAAGGTTATTGTTAGGATCCTGTATTAGTGTTCTTTTGGACTCTGTGGGAGAGGGCAAGGGTGGGATGATTTGGGAGAATGGCACTGAAACATATAATATCATATATGAAACAAATCGCCAGTCCAGGTTCAATGATGATACTGGTTCAAGCATGATACTGGATGCTTGGGACTGGTGCACTGNAAAGGCAATGGCTGTGACTCTTTTGCTGTCTCACATACAAGGTTATTGTTAGGATCCTGTATTAGTGTTCTTTTGGACTCTGTGGGAGAGGGCAAGGGTGGGATGATTTGGGAGAATGGCACTGAAACATATAATATCATATATGAAACAAATCGCCAGTCCAGGTTCAATGATGATACTGGTTCAAGCATGATACTGGATGCTTGGGACTGGTGCACTGGTACGATCCAGAGGGATGGTAAGGGGAGGGAGGAGGGTGGGGAGTTCAGGATGGGGAACACATGTATACCTGTGGCGGATTCATGTTGATGTATGGCAAAACCAATACAATATTGTAAAGTAATTAACCTCCAATTAAAATTAATAAATTTATATTTAAAAAAATAAAAATATAATGTTTTGGAAAAAAATAAATGTGATATTGCCAGTTCTGCCTTGTAACATCTTCAAAGTGACTTTTCAGAATTTTTATTTTTATCAATTAGTATTATTTAACATTTCATGTTTTGCTTCTACATTTAGATTATAATAAAAATACAGAAAGTTAAAAAAAAACAAAGGCGATGGCTGTATTTGATTTTGAAATATAAAGACAAAATTATAAAGATACATTTCAGAAAAGTTAAAACTGTGAATGGAGTCAATGGAATGAAAACAACACAAGTAGGATGGAGTTTGAGGATTATGTCCAGGGACTGAAGTAGAAACATGAGGAGGAAAGACATAAGGACAACGAAAGAATCAAGGAACTCAGAAAGATGTATCCATGGCAATGAGTGAATTTTGGATACACTTGTTAAATGCCATTGATAATGGACAGAATGCTATCTCAATGAGGGTTGTATGCTAAATATGAAGTACTTGTTAGAAATGCAGATGGAGATGGCTGGAAGGTAGTTCTTTTTCTTTGAAAAAGAAATGTGGGACTTAACCAACTGGCCAAGACTAGATATTATAGGTTTCAGACTCTCCTGCATGCAGGTGATAATATAAACATCACAAATTAATGAATTTATGAGACATTTTGATATTTAAAGAAAGAGACAGTAAAGAAATAACTACACGTAAATAATGAAAGAAAGAGGAACAGCTATAAAATAAATGTATTTTGGAGTACAGATTAAACTGTACACATTTGGATGGTTAAAAAAAAAGAGCAGTACAGAAATAAAGACAATTTAGTGTAAAATTTATGAGCACAAGAATTTACAGGATATGACTGAAAAATTACTTTAGTCCTCTCTACATTTGATTCTACTGTGATAAGAGATTACTTGAGTGAGGGATGTGAAGATGGCAGGTGTAAATTAAACTTTTGCAACAAGCCTGTTTCCGCTTTAAAGGGTAACATCGCAGATCCCCAGTATTATTTCCAAACTTCATGGCTGAATTTTCTCAATTGTAGAAAATTTTCACTTTCAAGGAAAGAATAGTGGTCAAGGTGGATTGTCTCATATCATCACAATATATAGTATGTGTTGTTAACTGCACACCATGCATCATGAAGATTTTAGTATTAATCCACTGAACTCTTAAAATAAACTTGTAATTTTAGAAAGTTTTAGCTATTAAAAAATTGCCAACATAGTACAAAGAGTTCTCACAAACTGCATACGATATCCTTTACTATTAACATGTTACAAACTTGTCACAATTCCTGAGCCAATACTGATGTAAGTAAAGTCCATAATTATTAGTTATTTAATGTCTTTTTTAAGATGCTCTACTAGGTAGGTCTCATCTAAAATATCACATTACACTTTCTCATAATACACCTTAAATCTCGTTTTGACTATGAGTTTCTCAGACTCTTCTTGTTCTTGATAACCTTAAGTTTTAGTCAAGTATTTTATAGAGTGTCCTTCAGTCAGGATTTGTCTAATGTTTTTCTTATAATTAGACCGAGACTATGAATTTGGAGGAGGAATATCATAGGGGGAAATGGTGTTTTAATCACATATCAAAGGTACATATCAACTTGATTTATTTGCCATTGATGTTAACCTTGATCGGCTCAGGTAGTATGTTGGCAATTTCACCATAGTTTCTTTTTTCCTCTGCTTTTTCATACTGCTCTCTCTGGAAGGAAGTCATGCGTACAGCCAACATTTAAGGAGTGGGGAATTTTGATCCACCTCCTGAGGGCAGAGTATCTATAAATGATGTGAAATTCTTCTCTATAGGATATTTGTTTCTTTTACCCCATTTATTTAATCATCCAATGCCTCATTTATATCTGTATGAAATCATTGTTTTTTATTTTATACTTTGGTTTGTAATCCAATTCTACTTTTAAAAAATTACTCCAGCTTTTGCTTTTGGGAACTCTTCATCTGTCTCTCATTTCCCTTTGAAATACTACCACTACTGAGGGATACTCTTTTTAGCACTTTCTTGTATTTTCTTACTATAGGTTGCTCCAAGCTCACCTTGTATAATTCTTTTCATGTACTTTAATCAGCAGTTGCTCCTGGGTGACTTTGTTTCTTTTATTGAATAATGGTATTTGAATCCAAGTTCTGGGTGCTAAGTGATTATTGCTACTCCAGGATAGATGCTCCTGGACCCTCTCAGATGATAAAACATGGACTTCTATATGAGTATACTAAACTTTGTATATACGTATATGTACAAATACTCCCATTTGTACACATCTACATTTATATTAAGTTAAACATACTGATACATTCAATTTAAATGCATTACCACATGGATCATTCTAGCCTTCTCCTGTTTGTTTATTAGTAGCCTCCCAACAGTGAGGAATCTAACTCTTAGCATTGGGCATTTATTTGCATAGTGATTATTTCCAGTTGACATGTAAGGCAGTATCACAGCTGTTAACCTGTACCCTCATAGTAAACCATTTTATCAGCTTACTATACTGCTTTGCTATTGTTATTTAGTTGCTACATCATGTCCAACTCTTTTGCGATGCTATGGACTGTGGCCTGCCAGGCTTCTCTGTCCATGGGATTTCCCAGGAAAGAATACTGGAGTGGGTTGCCATTCCCTTCTCGAGGGAATCTTCCAGACTCATGGATTGAACCCATGTCTCCTGCATTGCAGGCAGATTCTTTACCACTGAGTCACCTGGGGAGCCCCAGCATGCATACTGCTTAAGTAGTTTATTTTGCCTTTAGTCTTAAGAGTCCATTCATTTTCAAAATTACTTAGGTCAACATCCTTTCCCCCCACGTCCTCCAGTAAGGTTAGTTCATATATCTGTAATGCAGTTAGGTTGTTTTATCACCTTCTCAGTTCCATCCAAGGATCCCATGACATTCTCAATGAGTTGTTAAAATTTGCATACATTAAGGTTCACTCTTTGTCCTAAGTTCTATGGATTTGGCAAGTGCACAGTGTTATGAATTAACCATTATGGTTTTACATAGAAAAGTTTCACCTATAAAAATTCCTTTGTACTTCATCTCTACAGTAGCATCCCCTCCTCTTAAACTCATAGGAACCACTAATTTTTTTTTAACCATCCTTATAGTTTTCCTTTTTCCAGAAGAGCTTACAATTGAGGATATTAAGTGTGTAGTCTTTTCAGACTGGATCTATTCACTTTTGTGAAGGTTTTTATGTGGACATGAGTTTTCAAGTAAGTTGAATGGATACCTAGGAGCATGATTACTAGACCACAAGTTAAGACTATTTTGCCTTATAAGAGATTCTCAAACAATTTTAAGAAGTGGCTTTACCATTTTGCAGTCTCATCAGCAAAGAGTATGAGTTACTTTTGTTTCTCATCCTCTTCAACAGTAGATATTGTCAGGGTTTTGTTTTGGTAAGGTNTTACTAGACCACAAGTTAAGACTATTTTGCCTTATAAGAGATTCTCAAACAATTTTAAGAAGTGGCTTTACCATTTTGCAGTCTCATCAGCAAAGAGTATGAGTTACTTTTGTTTCTCATCCTCTTCAACAGTAGATATTGTCAGGGTTTTGTTTTGATAAGGTTTATTTGTTATTTATTTTGAGGGAGGAAAGGACATCTTAGTCAGTGTAATAGGTGGGAAGTGAAGTCTTATTATTTGAACTAGAAGTTCCCTAATGTAAAATTATGCTTATTTCCATTCACATGTCTTCTTTGGTAAGATGTCTTTTTAGATATTTTGCCTATTTGTCTGGGCCCATTGTTGATTATTAAAAGTCCTTTCTATATTTGGGATATGTGTCCTTTACCAGAGATTATTTTTGCAAATAATCTGTTCCAGTCTGTTTCCCCTTTTCACTATCTTAACAGTGTCTTTCACAGAGTAGAATTTGAAATTTTAATGAAGTCTATCTTATTAAATTTTGTTNATTTGGGATATGTGTCCTTTACCAGAGATTATTTTTGCAAATAATCTGTTCCAGTCTGTTTCCCCTTTTCATTATCTTAACAGTGTCTTTCACAGAGTAGAATTTGAAATTTTAATGAAGTCTATCTTATTAAATTTTGTTCTTGTAAATTATGCTTTTATTATTACATGTCAGCACTTACCTAAGGTCCTTAAGATTGTTCTCTTCTATGTTTTCTTCTAAATGTTTTACAGTTTTCCATTTCACATCTAGATCCATAATCCATTTTTTAAATTTCATTTTAGTGAAAGGGTTAAGTATGTGCTGGTTTCAGATTTACACATGGCACATGGATACTGAATTGCTCCATTATTATTTGTTGAAATGATTATAATTTTTTATTAATTGGACTTTGCTCCTTAGTCAAAGTCCAATTATATATATGGATCTGTTTCTGGGGTCTCTATTCTATTTCATTGATACTGTTTCACCAATGCTATTTAGTCTAGGTTACTGTAGTTCTATAGTAAATCTTGATAAAAGATAGCGTGAGTCCTCCAACTTTCTTCTCCTTTTCCTCTTCCTCCTTTTTCTTTTTCTTTAGTATTTTGTAGGTTAGTCTAGATCTTTTGCCTTTCCTTATAAATTTTAAAGTAATTTTACAAAGATTTACAGCAATCTTATGATTAAATGTCAGTCTTTAGTGGACTTGTTTCCCTAGGTTGTGACCTTTACAAGTAGTTCTTATATTTGCCCACTGTTGTTGAGACAGGAAGGCTACTGTAGGCTGTAACGGTAGAAATACCCTTTTCTCAGTTGTGATAGGGTGTGGTAAAGTCTTTTCTATGGAGAGCATCCCTTTGTTGTAGAGAATGCTCAGGGAGCAAAGCCAATACTCAAAACTTTGTTTGATGACTCCTTTCATAGTTTCATGTTAGGGTAACATTTTCACCTTAATGTTAATTTGGGGGAATCAATGGTCCAGAGGTATTTGTGCTAAGAATGAAAATTTGTGTATGAATTAAACGATGTCTTTTTGCATACTAACTAAAGACTTTGGTCAGTTACTGCAGGTCCTGACCCACAGTAGATAATTGAGGGTCTACTCTCCTGCATCATTTAGGGTTGCCATAGCGAACATATAAGCCACTCAAATTAGTGTAGCTGGAGGAAAGTTTAATTAAGTACTATTCATAAAAGTACAGGTAGGGAACAGGAGAACACACAAAAAATAGGGTAGAAACCCAAGATTAGCAAAAACAGAGATATAACTACTGCAAATCCTGAAGAATGGGGGAAAAGAGTAGGTACCAAGAACCCAGAACCAGAGAGGCAAAGAAAATGTTCCCTGGAGAGGCACAGTGACTTCTGGGTGAATGACAGTCTAGACAGTCTATACATTTACAGTCTTCTTTCCGTTCACGCCCACCAGTGCATCCATTCATCTAAACGCAAACTAAAGAAGCATACCAGGGAGTCTGCAGATTCAGTTCTGTTACTCAGCCTCCCAGGACAGCGAGTAGTGGAGACAAGGGAGGAGAAGACGCATGGAAAGCACAATGAGCAATAACCACTGGAGCAACTACTTCTTTGTTAGAAACCATGCCTAAAGCAATGATGTGTTGCTTACTTTGTCTTTCTGTCGTTTTGAAGTATATTGTACACACACATGCACACATGCACACACCTTGATGCATCCCAAAATGATGTTAACATTCCATTTTAAAAGCTGAAGATTGATAGGAGGAATAAACATACTCCCTAGAGAGAATTCAATTTTCACTTTTACGGAAATTACATTCAGTGTTAATTCATGTGTTTAAGAACTCGTGTGAAAAACAAAACAAAACATTGCCAAATTTTTAAAGAGAGGAATATTTATATACACATTTATATACATATGGGCTTCCCTGGTGGCTTCACAGTAAAGAATCTGCCTGAAAATGGAGGGGGTGCAGGAAGTGGACTTTGATCCTTGAATCTGGAAGATCCTCTGGAGAAGGAAATGGCAACCCACTCCATTATGCTTGCCTGGGAAATCCAATAGACAGAGGAGCCTGGCGGGTTGCAGTCCATGGGTTTAAAAAAGAGCCGGGCATGATTTAGTGACTAAACAGCAACAATATATCATATATATGATATATATATATATATATCATATATATATACACACACACACACATTATGTAGATATATGTAGATATAAATATAGAGTGTGCAAAAATTTAATTATATTCCTATTATGATTTTTAGGTATCCATTTTCTTAAATGAAATATAAACATCAAACAACAGCTTAACAAACTGACCACTGAATTTTTATCTGATATTTGGTAGATACAATTTAACACTTCTTTTTCACTTCTACAACATATATTAAACAAACATATTAAAAGTCTAATATGTACCAGACATTATACTATACTGATTTATTTCTAAAAAAAGTAAAGTGAGTACTCTGGAGTTACTTTCCAGGTTCAGTGGCTGGAGGTGGAAAGTCAAAGTATTGGCCTGTACTTCCTAAAGTAGGATTTGACTGACAAACCTAGTGATAATATGCATGTGTGTGAATGCTGGGAAATGAAAGTAAACAAGCTAATAATCTAACCCTAATTTAGTCATAATTTGTGGGAATTCAATTGCTATAGTCCTTGTGTGATTCCCACCCCCTATCAGGAAACTTTTTAAGCTATAAATGTAAGAAGATATTGAAGTTGATGAGCTAGTATTGTGTAAAATCACAACTCACTCCACAGGAGTGAGTCAATAAAACATGGAATAAAAAATCTCTGTGAAAGGACTTCAGTTTATGGTTATCGTAGTGACAGGATAGAATAAGCCAAACAACAGGTATTAAATACTGAGTTTTGTTGTTATTTCTCAGTTGCTCATTCATGTCTGACTCTTTGCAACCCCGTGGAGAATAGCATGCCAGGCTTCCCTATCCTTCACTATCTCCTGGAGTTTGCTCAAGGTCGTGTCCATTGAGTTGGTGATGCTGTCTAACCATCTCATCCTCTGCTGCCCTTCTCACCTTTTGCTTTCAGTCTTTCCCAGCGTCAGGGTCTTTTCCAATGAGTTGGCTCTTCGGCAGCAGCAGCAGCAGCACCAGCAGGTTTCCAGAGGAGTGGAGCTTCAGCTTCAGCATCAATTCTTCCAATGAATGTTTAGGGTTGATTTCCTTAAGGACTGAAAGTTTCGACCTCCTTGTGGTTAGGTTAAAATAAAACAAAAACTAACAAGCAGAAAACCTGGACATATGGAAAAAATATTGCAGAATTTCTAGTCTGATTTTGAGAAGAAAACCTATAATCACGAAGGCATACAGAATATATAAGAACACCAAAGCTCCACATAACCTAAAGTATTCATTATAAACAAGTGATTTTGTTGTTGTTGTTCTGTGGCCCTTATGAGCCAGAGTCAGAGGTCAAACCCAACCCATATGGATCTGGGGTCTTAAAGCCTATTTTAGAGTGAGGAAGTCAGATCTATAACTGATTTCTCCCATCCTTTGGACATAGCTCTTTTATCTGTCCTAAGTATTCATATCCTTGATGGTCTTGGGACCCTTAATCTTCAGATAAACTTGGAAGCAGTACTAAGTGGAAGAGATTTTACATTCCTCTAAGTACTCAGCAGAAACAATCAGACTATCTCTCCAGAGAAAGACATATACACATTTATATACATATGGGCTTCCATATGTATATATACATATGGAACACATATATATATATGTTTCTAGGAGGAACCCAAATTTAATGTTATTGGGCAACTGCAAGCAACAATAATGAGGAAGCTTATGACTAAAACAAAAGGGGAAAAAAGTATGCCAAAACTAAACAAATTAAGCTCATATATCTATATTATTAACAGAAAAATGGAAGTCAAGGCCAAGTCTGTTACAGAGATAAAGGTATCTGTTACTTGAAAATGATAAGTTGTGAGTGAAAAAAAAAAATTACAGTTTTAATTACTTTTTTCCACTGAGTAACATGGTCTCAAAATATATAAACAATGATAGAAAAGAAAGTGAAAGTGTTATTCACTCAGTCATGTCCAACTCTTTTGTGACCCCATGAACTGTAGCCTTCCAGGCTCCTCTGTCCATGGAATTCTCCAGGCAAGATTACTGGCTGCTGCTGCTGCTGCTACTGCTGCTAAGTCGCTTCAGTCATGTCCGACTCTGTGCGACCCCATAGATGGCAGCCACTAGGCTCCCCCGTTCCTGGGATTCTCCAGGCAAGATTACTGGAGTGGGTTGTGTTTTCTTCTTCAGGGGATCTTCCTTACAAAGGAATCAAACCCAGGTCTCCTGAATTGCAGGCAGATCCTTTACCATCTAAGCCACCAGGGAGGCCCAATCTAGAAATGTACTGCATAATAATCTATGAGTAAAAACATCAAATAAATAAAAATAAGTTATATATTGACTTGAATGATAAAGAGAATAACTCATCAAAAAATTGTTTCACTGAAAGCAGTACTTGCAGCACAATTTAAAGCTTTTCCTATATGTTAAACCCAGTCAATTCTAAAGGAAATCAGTCCTGAATATTCATTGGAAGGAATGATATTGAAGCTGAGACTCCATTTGATGTGAGGAACTGACTCATTGGAAAAGACCCTGATTTAGGGAAAGATTGAAGGCAGGAGGAGAAGGGAACAACGAGGATAAGATNTGGAATTCTCCAGGCAAGATTACTGGCTGCTGCTGCTGCTGCTACTGCTGCTAAGTCGCTTCAGTCATGTCCGACTCTGTGCGACCCCATAGATGGCAGCCACTAGGCTCCCCCGTTCCTGGGATTCTCCAGGCAAGATTACTGGAGTGGGTTGTGTTTTCTTCTTCAGGGGATCTTCCTTACAAAGGAATCAAACCCAGGTCTCCTGAATTGCAGGCAGATCCTTTACCATCTAAGCCACCAGGGAGGCCCAATCTAGAAATGTACTGCATAATAATCTATGAGTAAAAACATCAAATAAATAAAAATAAGTTATATATTGACTTGAATGATAAAGAGAATAACTCATCAAAAAATTGTTTCACTGAAAGCAGTACTTGCAGCACAATTTAAAGCTTTTCCTATATGTTAAACCCAGTCAATTCTAAAGGAAATCAGTCCTGAATATTCATTGGAAGGAATGATATTGAAGCTGAGACTCCATTTGATGTGAGGAACTGACTCATTGGAAAAGACCCTGATTTAGGGAAAGATTGAAGGCAGGAGGAGAAGGGAACAACGAGGATAAGATGGTTGGATGGCATCATCAACTCAATGGACATGAGTTTGAGCAAACTCCAGGAGCTGTTGATGGACAGGGAGGCATGGCGTGCTGCAGTCCATGGGGTCGCAAAGAGTTGGACATGACTGAGCAACTGAATTGAACTGTATGTTACAAAGAGAAAAGAAATAAAACTAGTGAACTAAGATTCAGAACAAAGTTTGTGAAAGAATAGCAAAATAAAATTATGTATAAGGAAAAAATATTAAAGTTGAGGACAAATTTAAATGGAATAGAAAGCAAATATATAGAGGATGTACAAGATTCAAAGTAAATTATTTGTTGGTTAGATTTGGAAATGATATTGACAAACCTTTAATAAAACTTAACAAGTATTCAAAAATGGAAGAAGACTTGAAACTTCTCTAGCAGACCAATGGTTAAGACACTGCACTGCCACTTTTTGGGGTAAGGGCTTCATCACTGGTCAGGGAAATAAGATCCTACATGCCTCAGTGCAACAAAAAATAAATAAATAAATAAGAAGGAAGTCCTTTTGATGTTACTCTGGAGCATTGTCCAATGGGCTAATGCACGGGTATTTAATTAGTTAGAGGGATATGTCTTTGTTTGACTTCTACTTACTATTGATTAGGACCCAAACTGTGAAATTATATGTTAAGGTTTTTCCAGTAGAGGTTTAAATAATTTCAATCTAGTAGAATAAAACAAACACAATGATTATGGTTTTATTATCCTGTAAGAATTAGCTAGTTAGTCTAATTCTAGCTCAGCAAACATTTCAGTGTGATTTTCTATCATTTCCTTCGAACCCAAGTTCCCTTATTATTCATATAAATAAATATTTGATACAAGTCCATTCAAAAAAAATAAAATAAAAATGGAAGACAACCATGGACAGAGGTCATTGCTCCAGGTATGTAGTTAATGAATGCTTAATAATATAAGGACAGTAACAATATGTTGTTAAATTTGAAAATATTGATGAAATGGATGTATTCCATATATGCAATTGATATTTCATTAAGTTTTTGACTATGTTTTTTTCAATAAATGTTGTTAAAGTATGTATACACAATTCCATGTATATCTACCATCCATCTAACAATTCAAACATATATATATATATGTATATATTCACTCAGTATGTACACACACTTCTGTATAACATGTATATATACATATATATATACATATATAACAGAAAAATTCAATCCTGACTTTTACAATATAACATACACTAAAACACAATTCCAGATAAATTGTTAATCTAAATTGAAAGATTAAAAAACAAACAAGTAAATAAATAAAATTTCTAAATAAAGTATAGGAGAATATCTTTGTTTTGGGGGTAAGAAAGGCATACTTAAATAGGACCCAAAAGTTTTAAACATAGAATAAAATATTAATACATTGAACTTGTTGAATTTGTTGTTGATGTTCAGTTGTGTCCAACTCTTTGCAACCCCATGGACTGCAGCACACCAGGCTTTCCTGTCCTTCATCGTCTCCTTGAGTTTGCTCAAACTCATGTCCATTAAGTCAGTGATGCCATCCAGCCATCTCAACCTCTTTTGTCCCCTTCTCTTCCTGCCTTCAATTTTCCCCAGCATAAGGATCTTAAGAGATTTAAAAAATATCTCACAGTCTGGTTCTCTTTGATATTCTCAAATAAATATTTGTAGTTTTAAGAATATCAAGATAATGAAGAACCAAGACAGACTGAGGAAAGTTTCAGGTTGAGAACATTAGTGATATGACAAAGGTATCTCATGATCTTCAGATTGATAACAGGCCAAATTCTTTTTCTTTTGCAATAAAGGCAATATGGAGACAAATGGCAAAATTTGAATATGGCTTATAGATTGGATATTACTATATCAGTATTAATTTTCTGATTTTGATTAATTTTCTGAACAGTTCAGTTCAGTTCAGTCGCTNAAAGTCAGCCACTGTTTCCACTGTTTTCCCATCTATTTCCCATGAAGTGATGGGACCGAATGCCATGATCTTCGTTTTCTGAATGTTGAGCTTCAAGCCAACTTTTTTACTCTCCTCTTTCACTTTCATCAAGAGGCTTGTTAGTTCCTCTTCACTTTCTGCCATAAGGCTGCTGTCATCTACATATCTGAGGCTATTGATATTTCTCCCAGCAATCCTGTGGTTAAGAAAATATAATTATTATTAGAAAATACACTCTGAATTTCTTAGATATAAAGGGACATTGTGTATGTAATGTATTTTCAAGTGATTCAGAAAAAGATAATGTGTGTGAGAATGTTGGGGAGCAGTGAGAGAGAGACATAAAAGAGAGCAGAGTTGGTGGAAGGGAAAGAGAAACTGGAGAAAAGTATACTTAAGTTCTTGATATCATTTTTGCTACATTTCTGTAAGTATAAAACAATTTTAATATATTTCCAAATAAAATGTGAAAAAATTAAGACTATGTTCATCACAAGACACAATATTAACTTCTAGTGTTAATCATGGCTAGTGCTAGTAATTACTTGATATGTTTCCAATACTTTGGCCACCACATGCGAAGAGTTGACTCATTGGAAAAGACCCTGATGCTGGGAGGGATTGGGGGCAGGAGGAGAAAGGGATGACAGAGGATGGGATGGCCGGATGGCATCACTGACTCGATGGACATGAGTTTGAGTGAATTCCGGGAGTTGGTGATGGACAGGGAGGCCCAGCGTGCTGCAATTCATGGGGTCACAAAGAGTCAGACACGACTGAGCGACTAAACTGAACTGAACTGAATAAATGTGCAGTATTACCTCATAAACTTATCTGAGTGGAAATAATAGAAAGCTGAATTTGCAAAGAGTTTTAGCCTTACCTCAATTTCATAAGATACATGCTGCTGCTGCTGCTAAGTCACTTCAGTCGTGTCCGACTCTGTGCAACCCCACAGACGGCAGCCCATCAGGCTCCCCCGTCCCTGGGATTCTCCAGGCAAGAACACTGGAGTGGGTTGCCATTTACTTCTCCAATGCATGAAAGTGAAAAATGAAAGTGAAGTCGCTCAGTTGTGCCCGACTCTTAACGCCCCCATGGACTGCAGCCTACCAGGCTCCCAAGAAACATGATATTCAATTTAATTATGACAATAATTACGTTAAAAATTATGTTCATACTGCATATGACATGCAGTGAAGTTTTTTGAAATATTACTACCGCATTTAATAAATATTTTACTAAGAATTCCTTGTATGTGGTAATTATACTTGCTAAAAATTATTGGCTACATATGTGTATTCTTAAGTGTCTATCAGAATTCAATTGCACATGCAGTCTTGTAAACATCAATTACTTGTCCACTGTAGTACATAAAAACCTATATTTCTGGCTTGTGTCAAAATAGTTGACATCTGGCAACAGTGAGCTTTCATTTTTCCATGGCAACAATTCAAATCATTTTTCGTATTTTCCTCCATAGCTAGCAAAAAGTAAAGCTTCAGTTCAGCTCATGAAACAATGTTATTGCACCTTGAAAATGGAGGAACTGTTGAGTCAGCCCAATATGAAGGTATGGAGTTCGGCATGTCTGAATCTCAGTTCCCAGTCTGACGGGCCATCATTTCTTTTTTTTTTGGATCTCAGTTTTCTCATAACCAAATGAAGATAAACAGGCATACTTAATGTTGAGTGTAAGGTAATTTGTCTGACAAGTAATAAGCACTCAAATACAATAACTACGTCTTTTCGCTCCCTCCATAGTATACCAGTGCTTTCCAGATATATCCTCCTTTCCAGATATATTCCTCTCACTAGCATTTCCATATTTCATGTAAGGAAAAAAGACATTTAATTTAGTTAGTTTTATAAGGATCTAATAAATAGAACTCCTATTACTAAAGTATACATATCAAATATAAATAGATACTACCAATTTCCCACAAAATGAAAACAATATGCATTTACACAGCTTTAGAAATTAGACCTAAAACTCAAAGAGCGAATGCAGAATGCCCACTCTGTAGTACCCGCAGTCCCATGTCATATTTGGTGACTGGTCTTGTCCTGTCACAATTACTATGATGCTCCATTCTCAGAGTAAATTGTGAGTATAATTATAGGTAGAACTGTGTTCTTCTGCTAGATGGGAGAGAACACATTCTCCTTCTAACACATCAGCTTATCAGCTCATGAGCTGTTTACTTCTTGGGTTTAATAGAAACAGTTGTTAGAAACATTGGACTCAATCCTACATCATGCACAAGGAGAGTGATCTTATTGTCTTGTCCTCATTTGAATCCCTAGGCCAGACATGGTTCCTGGGACATAGCTGATATTCAACTGTTATCCACTGATTAGATGAATGAATGAAAATAGTGTTATAAAATATCCATTTTATAAGTTGTTTAAATGGTTGTGATTACAAGTACCAGAAAATACCAATACAATAGAAATCAACAATACCAAATTATTAGCTCACATCATAATGACTTTAAAGAATGGGAGCTCAAAAGTGTATTACTTCATATGTTTTCAGTAGCCCATGATTTTCTTTCCTTAACACTGGGGCTTTTTTCTCTGGTTAGCTCTCTATATTGGGTGGCCTCTTGGTTGCAAGGTTTTATAAATCACATGTAACATTTCAGTGACCAAGAGTAGAAGAGCAATCTCCTCTGTCATGTGTCTGGTTTTAAAAGAAATTTTTACCATAAGGTAAAAGATCCACATCTAGGCCTCATCTTACGTCTCACTGGTCAACACTGGGCTATGTAATCAGCTCTGCTAACAAAGAGAAGGGGCTTTTCCATGATCAATTTAGAAGAATTAGACAACTCTAAAGTAAAGAGGAGGTTGGTTCACTTTATCTGGGATAAAGTGAAGGCACAGAATGTGTAAATAATACTGGAGTTTTGTAAGGGGGAAGGGACATTAACCACACTGAAAAAATGTTTTAATCAGAAAACAGATTAATATTTCTTAAAATTTAATTTCTCTGAAAAACAAATTATTTTGTTCAACTGTTTAAGCAGTAGATTTCAAAGGTAGTGTTTATAAGCAACAGTATAAATTTTTCTCTCCATCCAGTTTTCCTGAGCTGTGACCTCTTATAGTAAAAGCCAGAAAAAATACTTTTAAACAAAGTTTACAAGTTTAGCCCTGTCTAAGCACAATATAGGTATCAGCTGCACATTTCCTAAGAAGATGATATTTACTTAAAGCTTCCTTGAACCACCATAGAAAGAGCATATACTATATTTTTATGATATCAGCTCCCCATTTTCATACATGAGGAAATTGAATATTAAAAAGCCTATTTACTTTTCAAGGTTATATTGCTGAGAGTGATACAGTTAGGTTCAAAGACCAGACTGCTCTGACTCTGAAGTCTAAGGTGAGCTGCCTCTAAATGAAAAAATGTGTACAGGAAAATTCTATCTGCCCACTGAAGTGATTTCAAAAGGAAATAACAGTCAAAAGAATTTCAAATAAGGGATATTAACATTTCAACAATTGTCATGTATTCAATAAATGTTTCTTCAGCATATACTCCATATCCAAAATACTAGAAAATAAAAACTCAGCTGTATCTTTCCTTCTATTGTGAAGATGTGGAATACATTAATTTTAAAGCTAGAGATCACTTCCACTGTAGTAGATAAATCAGTGGAAAATGTTGAAAGAAATATACATAGGGTCATGGGCAGAGTTCATTATAATGTCATGGACTAAATTTTATCTGATAAGCTTCATAGAAGTAAAAAGCAGAAATCTAAATTAAACCTCAAGACTAAATAGAATATCTATTGGTTTTTGTATCTATATAAATTATGCCATGTTTTCCTTTACCCTTTTTTTTTTTGGATTTCCACTTTTTTTTTTCCAGATCTTATTTATTTTAACCCAAGTTAAATTTAACCCAAGTTAAAATAAATAAGTTTTTTTCATCAAAGAAAAAAAATCTCTGAAAAAGAATATAAATTAACTTTAAAATAACTAGCATACTAAATGGAGATGTTAATTACTAGCAACTGATTTGCTTCCATAAAATATAGGAACTACTATTTAAACATTAGTATGGAGAAATATAATTGGAGGAGATTTAGGTAAAGGGGTAAGTAATTCACAGAAAAGAAAAACTCTATGGGGAAATTTAGCATCTAAATAAGTGTTTAATTAGAATTTAATGAAAGCAATGATCATATACTTATATATGAGGGGAACATGGCAACCCGCTCCAGCATTCTTGCCTGAAGAATCCCATGGACAGAGGAGCCTTCTGGGCTATAGTCCATGGGGTCACAAAGAGTTGGACATGACTGAGGGGACTTAGCACACAACATGCACACAAACGTATATATACATATACCAGGCTCCTCTGAGAAATTTCATCTTTGAGTATGTACATGGATATTCACTGCAGTACTGCATATGATCAAGAGCAAAAACTGAGAACAATATAAATATCTTTGTGTAGAGGAATTATTCAATCACATGCAGTGTGTTGGGAAAATAGATTTAGAAATATAGTCTCGATAGCTGGCAGCTGGTTGCTGACAGCTAAGAGTTGACAGGTCAGCAGTATTCCCTAGTGAACATGAAGAACTTTCAGAGAGTATGAATAGTACTCAAGCAGGCTACTATGGAACCACGATGGAACAGGAGAGAGATAAAGCCACTCTGAAATCACCACAAAGGAGAGAGAGCAAGTATATCATGCAACCACACACACACACACACAACTAAACATCCTTGTTTTTTGAATAACTGATTTCTATTTATTGAGATAAAATTCTGTACCCTCTGGGAACATAATGAACATTCTCATTCCACATTAACCCTCCCACCTCCTATATAAAAGATAAAATGTACCCAGGCACTGAACTGTCTCTTCATATTTTGACCATAACCAATTTGAAGCAGGTTGTTGCTATTTTAAAACTTTCTCAGAGTCATTGAACACAAGGCAGGCTGAGAGCCCCTCATCATTGCTGTCTCAGTGCTGTGTATTTACTTTAGCCATGGCACTTCTCACATAGTTATTATTACAGTTTTGTGTTTCTGTACCTGCTTGTCTTCAAGACTTTGACCTCCTAGAGCCAACAGACTCTGTGTTGGTTGGGCATTTTGCATCCATCACGATGACCAGCACATATGCTTAAGAAACATCTTATTGATTCATTGGTACGTTAATAACTAAATAAAAACAATCACTGGAAAGCAAGCTACATTTCATTTAGTTCATAAAATGTTGCATACAAAGATTATAGACTTTGGCATAAAAATTATAGACACAGGAAATGTAATTTTCTTGACATTTTCTACCACTTCCCAGCCTCCCTTAATTCCACAAAAGGAAGAGAAAAAAATGAAACATAAAGATAAGTATCTATTTATTGATTTTCAAACATGCACCTTGTATTTGCAACTTGCAGAACCCTATTTTGAAAACTGTGTGCGTGGGAGTATATTAATTATGGGGATTATGAAATCCGGAGGCTTGATCTGTTAAAAACAGAAAAGGGTTTTAAATCTAGGGGAACCACCTCTGGATTTTGATGTGAAATAAAGTTTCTTGCATCGACCCTGCACTAATGAAGATCAGAATGTTCTCTCAGTGTGATCAGAGCTACTCCCATGCTGATTGCTTCTCAGTGAGTTGAGAGGAAATGAAACAGCAAAAGCATCGATTTTGAAGGAATTTCTTGTCTTGCAAAGCACATATTACCCAAATAGATTTACTCTTAATCTTTTAATAAACTGAAACAGTTAGTGATTTCTGCAAATGGTGCCTCAGTCTAATCTCACAGAGGACTCTACAGTTCTGCAGTGGATTAGAAAAGTCTCCCATCTTTCAATATTTGTCTTTGTTCCTTTCAGCAGCTGAATTTAATTCTTATTATCCTCAACGACAAGGCAATTTCAGATGATGAAATTTCTCATGTGAAACCTACACCTTTCAAATAATAAATCACAACTTCAAATTGGATTTGTGTGTGTGTCTGTGTGTGTGCACAAACACACAGTTCACCTGAAGATGACAGTCTGATTTGTGAACATATAATTCATTTCATAGTTTAAAATGTTTTTAGCCCAAAGAAATGAAGCATCATTGTTTGCAAAGAAGGTTTCAATTGGTATTATCTTCAGGTTCATAATAAGAAATGAAGTAGCAAGAGTAAATACAGCAACAACAGAACAAACAGAAAACAGCTTCATATTCTAATGTGTGATATGTCAGTTGCTTTGGTTGAGTTGGAAGACCCCTCTTGCATCTACCCAAGTTCAGATGTGCACACTTTCTATCATCTTCCTGATTGCTTTCCACCTGTGAAATTTCACCTTATCCATTTATCCGTTCTTAACATTTATATTAAAATGATCTTTCTAAAATGCCATTTATGATAAAACAAACATGTAATTTGCCTGCTTAAATCTAAAATGTTAAAGCTTTTAACCATGTGCCAGGCATTATTATAGATGTCATGATCTATCTGGTTTTTTTTTTTTTTTACATGACCACTGTGTAGATGTGGCTCTTCCTTCTTAATAAATGAGGAATTTTAGATTCAGGAAAGTTAGGGTGACTTATATAAGGTCTAGAACAAGATTCCTCAGCAGCAGTATAACTGGCATTGTAGTCAATTATTTGTTGTGAAGTGCTATCCTGTTCACTGTGTAGAGTGTTAGCAGCTTCCCTTCCCTCTACCATTCTGTGCCAGTAACTGGCCTCTGACCTCAGGTGAGAAGGCCAAAAATATATCTAGACAATGAGAAATGCCTTCTTGGAAAACTGACAAAATTATGATTAAGAAAGTTAAGAATCATTGGCCTATACATGTATCTCTTTTATAATAATGTAATCCACCTAGTTTAATGGCCTCGTGATTGTGTGCTTCATCATTCCCAAATATTTATTCATTCATTCATTTCTTGACTCCGTTTTCTGGAATATGTTCAAGGACTTGGACTCATTACAGTCTGCCTGACTTTTTATCACAGTTCTACAATTAATTGGCTTTATCACATTGAGCAAGTTCTCAACCCCTCTTTGCTTTTGGTCTCTTACCTGGATTTGGGAATGATAATCACAAATAATTCATAAGTGTATTAAAATCACCCTTTCTCCTTATAGTGATCACTTCATGGTTATCACTAGTAGGATGGTCCAGAGTTGTCAAGTTCCACAAGCTAGTAAGGAAAGATCCACTGTCAAATATTCTCCTAAGACTCCTTAGTATTGTCTTACTCTGCAGTACATTGTGAACCATTTTCCAAAAGGTTGAGCGAATACTTGTATTGGCTTCACCCTGTTCCTGGTAGGTCTTCAGCTCTTCCTGAAAGCAATTATTTCTTCCTTATGTCATTTCTCTTTAAATTGTACTTTATTATGGTAATAACAGTTAATATGAGATCAACCCTCTAAACAAATTTGCCTTCCTCTCACTTTAAAGCCTTAAGACCTCAGATCCATATGAGTTTGTTCTCTCATAAACCTTTCTCCTGTTCAAGCCCTGATCTCTAACCTCTGACTCTGGCTATAAAGGGCCACAGAACCTAGAAACACTTGTTTGTAATGAATATTTTAAATTATGTGGAGCTTTGGTATTCTTATATAATATATGCCTGTCTGATTACAGGCTTTCTTCCCAAAATAGGACCAGAAAATTTTTCTTCTTCTTCATTTGGTTAGCTCGGTCTCATCTTTCAATTGTCAGCTCAAATCCTACCTTCCCAGGAAGTTCTTCTCTAACTACTTCAGCCTAGTTTGTAAAACTCTAATTATCATTATGGGGACAGTGGTTTTGTTTTGTTTTGTTTTGTTTTTTAATAGAATGTCTTCCAATAAAAGTTCTTTATTGTCTGCTTTCCAGAAAATAAATACAAGTTTCCTAAGTACAAAGGAATTTGCTCTGTTCTTTGCATTGTCAAAGCTTAGAATGTTTTCCAGCACTCAGTGCACAAAATATACATACTGAATGAATGAAGGAAAGTTATCTATTGTAATGTCACTTGCCAGTTGTAGTCCAGCAACCTATGGCCTTGACAGCAGCCAGATCTCTGTAATAGTAGGGGCATTACCCTGACGAGAAAGTGAATGGGGGAGAAGGCTTTCTTTCAGTAAGTCATTTTTTTTTTTTTAACTTACTTAGCCAAGAGTTTGGCTCTTCTGTCCTTATTCAAGGCTAAGACTATGCAAATACCAGGCAAAGCAATGGTGAAGGGGCTTAATTTGGAATTCTCTCCCATTGCTGGATGCTAAAACAGAAGAGCTACCCAATCTCATAAACAGCAGGGTTAGGAACAAACAGACATTTTTAACAACAACAATTGTTTATATACTAGGTTTGCATTGAAACAAGCACATACTTTTTCTGAAAGTCAGTTATCATACTTTGCGAGGGTAGAGGTGAGTTGTGCACTTTAGTTTTTAGACAGCTGACATCAAACAAAATACATCCAGAGGGAAGTATTATTTCAGTTCTAAGCATGGGTGGGAAGCAAAATTTAAATCTTTACTATGAAAGACATTTTGGATGTACTAATCTGCTCAGTTTCATGGGTCTCATTTTGTTCTAATTAGCTTTAGGGTAAGAAATAAGAGCATGTGAATCACATCTCACTACGGGCTCAGATTTCTAAAGGTCTAATATGGTAAAATATACAATTTACAATGTATTTTCAATTACTCACGATAATTTGAAAGCTTCATGAATAGAGTGCAACCGTGGATATTTTCTCAACTAAAACCCAGCTAAAGTCCAGCTCGTGCTTTCGTCATTTTCATTCCTGACCCCTCTCTGCAGCGATGGGTCCATAAAGTCATGGTTTTGTTGAAATCATTTTATATTATGCTTCCTAATACAATGTTTTGACCATGTTTGATTATATAGCTCAATTGGAGTGGAGAAAGTTGCCCAGTAATTTAGAAAAGAATTCCCTTTCAAAGCCTGCAGGAATCTGCTCTTCAATTTAGAAAGAAATTTACAGAATCGGGTTGTTTGTATGAGTTGTAAGTATTGTTTAGTGTTTTGACCCAGGATTGCTTGATATATCACTCAACCAAATATGATTTTATGTTTGTCTCTTTCCCCTTTTCTCTGTGANTGATTTGTGAACATATAATTCATTTCATAGTTTAAAATGTTTTTAGCCCAAAGAAATGAAGCATCATTGTTTGCAAAGAAGGTTTCAATTGGTATTATCTTCAGGTTCATAATAAGAAATGAAGTAGCAAGAGTAAATACAGCAACAACAGAACAAACAGAAAACAGCTTCATATTCTAATGTGTGATATGTCAGTTGCTTTGGTTGAGTTGGAAGACCCCTCTTGCATCTACCCAAGTTCAGATGTGCACACTTTCTATCATCTTCCTGATTGCTTTCCACCTGTGAAATTTCACCTTATCCATTTATCCGTTCTTAACATTTATATTAAAATGATCTTTCTAAAATGCCATTTATGATAAAACAAACATGTAATTTGCCTGCTTAAATCTAAAATGTTAAAGCTTTTAACCATGTGCCAGGCATTATTATAGATGTCATGATCTATCTGGTTTTTTTTTTTTTTTACATGACCACTGTGTAGATGTGGCTCTTCCTTCTTAATAAATGAGGAATTTTAGATTCAGGAAAGTTAGGGTGACTTATATAAGGTCTAGAACAAGATTCCTCAGCAGCAGTATAACTGGCATTGTAGTCAATTATTTGTTGTGAAGTGCTATCCTGTTCACTGTGTAGAGTGTTAGCAGCTTCCCTTCCCTCTACCATTCTGTGCCAGTAACTGGCCTCTGACCTCAGGTGAGAAGGCCAAAAATATATCTAGACAATGAGAAATGCCTTCTTGGAAAACTGACAAAATTATGATTAAGAAAGTTAAGAATCATTGGCCTATACATGTATCTCTTTTATAATAATGTAATCCACCTAGTTTAATGGCCTCGTGATTGTGTGCTTCATCATTCCCAAATATTTATTCATTCATTCATTTCTTGACTCCGTTTTCTGGAATATGTTCAAGGACTTGGACTCATTACAGTCTGCCTGACTTTTTATCACAGTTCTACAATTAATTGGCTTTATCACATTGAGCAAGTTCTCAACCCCTCTTTGCTTTTGGTCTCTTACCTGGATTTGGGAATGATAATCACAAATAATTCATAAGTGTATTAAAATCACCCTTTCTCCTTATAGTGATCACTTCATGGTTATCACTAGTAGGATGGTCCAGAGTTGTCAAGTTCCACAAGCTAGTAAGGAAAGATCCACTGTCAAATATTCTCCTAAGACTCCTTAGTATTGTCTTACTCTGCAGTACATTGTGAACCATTTTCCAAAAGGTTGAGCGAATACTTGTATTGGCTTCACCCTGTTCCTGGTAGGTCTTCAGCTCTTCCTGAAAGCAATTATTTCTTCCTTATGTCATTTCTCTTTAAATTGTACTTTATTATGGTAATAACAGTTAATATGAGATCAACCCTCTAAACAAATTTGCCTTCCTCTCACTTTAAAGCCTTAAGACCTCAGATCCATATGAGTTTGTTCTCTCATAAACCTTTCTCCTGTTCAAGCCCTGATCTCTAACCTCTGACTCTGGCTATAAAGGGCCACAGAACCTAGAAACACTTGTTTGTAATGAATATTTTAAATTATGTGGAGCTTTGGTATTCTTATATAATATATGCCTGTCTGATTACAGGCTTTCTTCCCAAAATAGGACCAGAAAATTTTTCTTCTTCTTCATTTGGTTAGCTCGGTCTCATCTTTCAATTGTCAGCTCAAATCCTACCTTCCCAGGAAGTTCTTCTCTAACTACTTCAGCCTAGTTTGTAAAACTCTAATTATCATTATGGGGACAGTGGTTTTGTTTTGTTTTGTTTTGTTTTTTAATAGAATGTCTTCCAATAAAAGTTCTTTATTGTCTGCTTTCCAGAAAATAAATACAAGTTTCCTAAGTACAAAGGAATTTGCTCTGTTCTTTGCATTGTCAAAGCTTAGAATGTTTTCCAGCACTCAGTGCACAAAATATACATACTGAATGAATGAAGGAAAGTTATCTATTGTAATGTCACTTGCCAGTTGTAGTCCAGCAACCTATGGCCTTGACAGCAGCCAGATCTCTGTAATAGTAGGGGCATTACCCTGACGAGAAAGTGAATGGGGGAGAAGGCTTTCTTTCAGTAAGTCATTTTTTTTTTTTTAACTTACTTAGCCAAGAGTTTGGCTCTTCTGTCCTTATTCAAGGCTAAGACTATGCAAATACCAGGCAAAGCAATGGTGAAGGGGCTTAATTTGGAATTCTCTCCCATTGCTGGATGCTAAAACAGAAGAGCTACCCAATCTCATAAACAGCAGGGTTAGGAACAAACAGACATTTTTAACAACAACAATTGTTTATATACTAGGTTTGCATTGAAACAAGCACATACTTTTTCTGAAAGTCAGTTATCATACTTTGCGAGGGTAGAGGTGAGTTGTGCACTTTAGTTTTTAGACAGCTGACATCAAACAAAATACATCCAGAGGGAAGTATTATTTCAGTTCTAAGCATGGGTGGGAAGCAAAATTTAAATCTTTACTATGAAAGACATTTTGGATGTACTAATCTGCTCAGTTTCATGGGTCTCATTTTGTTCTAATTAGCTTTAGGGTAAGAAATAAGAGCATGTGAATCACATCTCACTACGGGCTCAGATTTCTAAAGGTCTAATATGGTAAAATATACAATTTACAATGTATTTTCAATTACTCACGATAATTTGAAAGCTTCATGAATAGAGTGCAACCGTGGATATTTTCTCAACTAAAACCCAGCTAAAGTCCAGCTCGTGCTTTCGTCATTTTCATTCCTGACCCCTCTCTGCAGCGATGGGTCCATAAAGTCATGGTTTTGTTGAAATCATTTTATATTATGCTTCCTAATACAATGTTTTGACCATGTTTGATTATATAGCTCAATTGGAGTGGAGAAAGTTGCCCAGTAATTTAGAAAAGAATTCCCTTTCAAAGCCTGCAGGAATCTGCTCTTCAATTTAGAAAGAAATTTACAGAATCGGGTTGTTTGTATGAGTTGTAAGTATTGTTTAGTGTTTTGACCCAGGATTGCTTGATATATCACTCAACCAAATATGATTTTATGTTTGTCTCTTTCCCCTTTTCTCTGTGATATGAATTCAGATGAACTCAGAATATCTTCTTTGCCTTTGAGTTTTGCACACCCTTCTCTCTCTAGTTTTGCTATAGATTTTTAGTGTATGTATTTAAGCCATGAAAGAAAGTGAAAGTGAAATCGCTCAGTCGTGTCCGACTCTTTGCGACCCCATGGATTGTAGCCCACCAGGCTCCTCCGTCCATGGGATTCTCCAGGCAAGAATACTGGAGTAGGTTGCCATTTCCTTCTCCAGGGGATCTTCTTGACCCAGGGATTGAACTCAGGTCTCCCACATTACAGGCAGACGCTTTAACCTCTGAGCCACCAGGGAAGCCTATTTAAGCCATAAGTGTAATAAATAATGGGGTGTGTGTTTGTGAGGGGGTGTGTGTATATGTGCGTGTGTGTATGTGTGTTGCTCAGCAGTGTCCAACCATTTGCGACCCTGTGGAATATAGCCCTCCAGGCTCCTCAGTCCATGGGATTCTCCAGGCATAAATATTGAAGTGGGTAACCATTTCCTTCTCCAGGGGTCTTCCCAGCCCAAGGATCCAACTCAAGCCTCTTGCATTGCAGGGAGACTCTTTACCGTCTGAGGCACCAAGAAAGCACCTAAATAATGGTGGTGTAGTGGTAAAGAATCTGCCTACCTATGCAGGAGGCACAAGAGATACAGGTTCAGTCCCTGGGTCAGGAAAATACCCTGGTTTAGGAAATGAAAACCCTATCCAGAATTCTTGCTTGAGAAATCCCACCGACAGAGGAGCCTGGTGGGCTACAGTCCAGGGGACCACACAGAGTCAGGCACGACTGAGCATGCGTGCATGCATAATAAATAAGGCTCCCCGTTATAATCCTGCTTAAAATAAGATATGAGTGTATTTTCTTCTTGCAAGTACTTTTTAAAGCCATTTCCATTTTTAGAAGAGAGCAATAAAAAATTTAAAATGTGTATGTTAAGAACCTGTGTTGGTTGGAAATACCCAAAGGTGTTTGTGAATCTGAGCTGTTGAAAGATCTGTCTCCCTTCCTTTTATGTCCTAAACTTCATCTTCATTGCAAATTGCCTGACCCTTGCGGAAGATTGCTATTGGGCACACATTTGAGGAGGTTAATTACTACTTTATAACTTGCATATTTTTCTATTTTACAGCATTCAGGTTTTTTTTTTTTTTCCCTCTGTTACTCAGTAGGGATGTGTTAGATTTCTTCCTTCAGTTGTTGAGAGTGATTCTGTTTCTCTACATACTTAGGAAAAAAGTGCTTTCATACTGCATAGCATAATCACATTTTGGACCTTTGTCATGCTCCCCAAATCAATCTTTTAACATAAATTGCTAGGTGCTGTGTGTTCACAGATATCTAATGCACGAATTCTATCTAGTGAGAAGATCAGGTAGGCACCTAAGCAAAATAAAACATGAAAATCCCATAGTAGGAGTGGGTACCAGACACAACAGACAGGAATCAATGAGGGACAAGTAGGTATTAGGCTCAGTAAAATCTATCTAGAGAAATATATCATAAAATAGAACTTTGAAGAGCTGGCAAAGGGATGAAGCACATTTTGGAAGGAGGGAGAAATATATATAAAACTACAAAAGCATCAGAGGTAGAAGATACATTTCAGGAACTATAAGTGCTTAATAGTTTAGGGTCTCAGGACTCACAGGGGCAATGAGATTATTAAATTTGAGAGCAAGGACCAAAATGTGGACATCAGTCATAAAATTTCCAATTCTTAACAATCTATATCCAGAGTAGATGCAAATTGAAGATTATATTAGTTGTATCTGATGTAGACCTAGACAAATCCTAATTCCTATTTCTTTGATGTTTTTAAAACAGTAAAATCATGGAATCAGAAATCTTGTGTTCCCAACTGCTGAGGGACTTTGGACATGTTTTCTAATCTGAACTTTCATTTTCTCAATTGAAAATTACATACAGTAAAATATTAATCTCTTAAGATTTTGGATAATTTTGCATGCCAGTACTCTTGCCTGGAGAATCCCATGGAGGGAGGAGCCTGGTAGGCTACAGTCCATGGGGTCGCAAAGAGTTGGACACGACTGAGCGACTTCATTTTTACTTTCACTTTCACTTTTCAAAAAGACTTTGAAATCTAAGAAGTCCCCTCCAAATTAATGTCCCTCTTTCACATAGACATTCACATATTTCCAAATATTTGAGGGTGTAGAATCCATCAGGCACTAGTCTAGCCAGCAGTGAATTTATCAGTAAGCATGGCAAGNATTTTTACTTTCACTTTCACTTTTCAAAAAGACTTTGAAATCTAAGAAGTCCCCTCCAAATTAATGTCCCTCTTTCACATAGACATTCACATATTTCCAAATATTTGAGGGTGTAGAATCCATCAGGCACTAGTCTAGCCAGCAGTGAATTTATCAGTAAGCATGGCAAGTGAGAGCTCCTGATTCCCTTTTCTGTGGCATTTAATCTAAACCTAAAAAGATCATGTATGCTAAGTTGCTTCAGTCCTGTCCAATTCTTTCGGACCCTATGGACTTTGGGCCACCAGGCTCCTCTGTCTATGGGATTTTCCAGACAAGAATACTGGAGTGGATTTGACATTTCCTTCTCCAGGGAATCTTTCCAACCCAGGGATCAAACCCACATCTCTTATGTCTTCTGAATTGGCAGGCGAGTTCTTTACCACTAGTGCCACCTAGGTCATAGGGAGAAAGATTTCAGAAAGAAGAAAGAGCAAGTATAAAGATCCCAAACCAAGAATGAAATTGGCATAAAATGCACACACATTCACAGAACATGAGAGGACTGGATTACACCCTCAGAAGTTCGGCCCCTCCAGAAGGCCTGGTGAAGTGGGATTTATACCCAGGACAGCCATTCTCCTAACTATGCACATACAGCATGTGGACCAGGGACAAGTGGCACACATGCAAGGCTTTAGCCTTTAACGCCCCCTCACCAAAAAAAGAAAAATCCCTTTGTGTTGCTAGGATACCTCTGCATCTTAGAATCTACAAAGGTACTGGGCTCTTGACTTTTGCCCTTTAATGTCTTTTTTCATCTGTCAAGCTTCTCAGAGGAGAGTGTCAGGAAATTTTGTAGTGGTCTCCTGCTTGTCAACCTAGAGACTGACTTCTCTTATTGGTACTATTGCTTAATATTTTCTTTTCCCTTCTTCTAAATTGTCCTGGAACTTTTCTTATAGAGATGTCATATTAAGTCAAGAATGGCAAATATATGCTAGGTTAAGTGCTCACTCTGAGCCATTGATGATGAAAGTGAAAGTGTTAATCACCTTGTTGTATCAACTCTTTGCAACCCCATGGACTGTAGCTTGCCAAGCTCCTCTATCTATGAGATGTCCCAGACAAGAATACTGGAGTGGATAGGAATTCCCTTCTCCAGGGGAATTTTCCTGACCTAGGGATCAAACCTGGGTCTCCTGCATTGCAGGGAGATTGTTTTCCATCTGAGCTATTAGGGAAGCCCGATTCATTGACTAGGTGACTAAAATACCATGTGGGAAAACATTCTAGCTAAGTGGGAAGCTCAGCAGAGTGAAATAAAAAAACTACATTTTCTTTGGATTGAGTGAGTAGGAAAGATGCAGAATTGAGCTGGATTTTCCTTAAAGAAAATCTGCATTTTTGCTCTAAGATTAAAGTCACAATTGGATCATTCTTTTCTTTAGCATATTTTATATTCAATAAATTTTCTTAGAGAAGAAAACTTACCATAGTTGTCTTAAATAAACATTAGTCCCAAGAAGATAGCCTAAAAAGCTATAGATAGTATCTTCTATGAGACTTTTTTCCCTTAATAAGTCCACATACATTGTCACTAATATTCTGATTTTCTTGGATATTATACAGATGACAATATTTCTCAGCTTGTTTCTTATCTGTATGATGAGAGTAATAAAAGAACTTACCTCCTAGAGTAAATGAGAAAAGGCCTTTAAAGATCTTACACTAAGTTCAATGCATAAAAATTTATTAATAATTGTTTCATAAAATTTAAATGATAGCAATGATGTTAATCAAGTCTCCAATGATGTGAAAAGAATGATCCATGCATTCAACCTAAGATGGGAGCATCTAGCCAATTCCTGAGTCCAGTGTTATACAGTGTGGTAATCGCACATCCATTTCACTTTGGTTCTTAACTTTGAATATCCGCTGAATGACTCCATCCAGCTGGGTCATCAAAAGAAATTAAGACATGTGTCACATCTGCCATTTTGCCAGTGTTTATTTTCCTTCAATATAAATCCAGGTTACATTATATCCCTTTTTAATATTTTTAATGTGTTTTCTCAGTTGTGGTAGTTGAAACAGAATTATATTATCAGGGTGAATATTAAAAAGAAAAAATAATGAAATGTAATGTGAAATCTAGTAACCTTAACTTGGTGGAAATGTAGATAAATTAAACTTGAATTGGAAATCATATATATAAATGAACAAATTATTTTATGTATATATTGATAAATAATCATTTGATCATGTGTCACAATTCTAGACCAGTGGTGAACAACAGAAATAATAATGCAAGATGCATATGTTATTTAAAAATTTTATAGTCACATTAAAAAAGTAAAAAGGAACATATACAGTTAGTTATAATAACAATACATTAATAAATGCATTATACCATTATAATTTTAATATGTAATCAGTATCTAAAAGTATTAATAAAATATTTTATTTTATCCATATTACTTTTTGAACCTGAAGTATGTATTTTACACTTTAGCACAATCTCAATTAAGATGCTAAATTTTCATTGTAAACACTGATCTATTCTTAGATTTCATAAGATTTACACTCGATAAATTCAATTGGCATATTCTAATATGCCAAATATACTTAAAAGTTTTCCAATATCTGAGTTGAGTGCGCCAAGATACTTTTAGTTTAATACATAAACACTGACAAAACTGGTTTATAATTTTTAAAAGGATGGGTTTGACTTTGAAGCAAAAGCATATTAATTTCAAAATTGCATCTGTCCAAGTTTAATAAATTGACTAACACTTGGTCAACTTATTATGTTAAACATCAAATACAAAGGAATGTTTTCTAAAATGAAAAACAGCACTAAATTTATCAATATCACAAAGCATTCTTCATTTTACCACATTTTGTAATCAGTTTGCATGATGCTGTCATTTGCAATTAACATTTGCATACTGACATATTTTATAAAATGTTATAAATCATAGTTCATGATTTGTTTTATAAAAAAAATTCAATTTTGACATAAGTTTTCTTACCTAAGTCACAGATTGCCTTTTTATTCCCCTGGGTGCTTCAAATTTAGTTCTTCCATATGCAACTTAACGTTGATGAAATCTACATAATTCATGCTGCCACATTTTGTCTTTGATTATTGAATATTTAGCAAACATTCTTTTATCTCAAGAAAAACTTGAACCTGAATTAATAGTACAGTAAAACTATGTAAACTTTTTTACATTTAAACAAATGAGCATTTTTGGAAAAAGAACATGAGGCTATGAAATTCTTTGTTTACTTTGAATGTATATACTGAAAGACTTGAAAATTTATATTCGTGAAGCTTTTCACAAAGTCTTTCTCAGGTAACTGAGAACCAATATTTTCCACAGGTATCATACAATTGGGCTTCCCTGGTGGCTCAAACAGTACCCTGCAATGCAGGATACCCAGGTTCAATCCTTGGACTGGGAAGGTCCCATGGAGAAGAGAATCCACTCTCTCCTTGCCTAGAGAACCCCATGTACAGTGAAGCCTGGCAGGCTACGGTCCATGGAGTGACAGAGTCAGACATGACTGAACGACTAACACGTCATAGAGCAGTTAAATGACACAGCAAGGGAAAACATCAATCTCCTAATTTAAAGTGGAATACTTTTTAATGTAATATACCTGGAACACCATTCACTTCATAGAAATGTTAGTAAAAAATATTTAGCTAAGATTTCTCTTCTTAAGGCTTCCCATGTAGCTCAGCTGGTAAAAAATTTGCCTGCAATGCAGGAGACCCCAGTTCAATTTCTGGGTCGGGAAGATCTGCTAGAGAATGGATAGACTACCCACTCCAGTATTCTGGCCAGGAGAATTCCATGGACAGTATAATCCATGATGTCACAAACAGTCAGACGTGATTGAGTGACTTTCACTTCTCTTCTTCAGATGCAAAAGTTTCAGAAGGATATATCTTAGACTATAAATTGACACAAATTCATTGTGAATTTGGGAGATCTTTGAAACTAAACTGTACCCAAATACTATTTCTGTAGTGTCTCTTTTACTGCATGACTAAAAGTAGGGAAAAGTAATTACAGTTATTCAAAATTTCAATCAGTTGATAATTGATGCTGTTAGAAATATANGCCATCATGGTCAACAAAAGAGTCTGAAATACAGTACTTGGATGCAGTCTCAAAAACGACAGAATGATCTCTGTTCGTCTCCAAGGCAAACCATTCAATATCACAGTTATCCAAGTCTATGCCCCAACCAGTAACGCTGAAGAAGCTGAAGTTGAACGGTTTTATGAAGGCCTACCAGACCTTTTAGAACTATTATAAAGTACTTTGCCTTAAATGTGCTATACTGTGGAGAGTGATTTTAACCATTCAGGCTGGAGGGAAATCTCTAATCTATGAATGGAAATTCATTTTTGTTATCTAAAAGGATGCTATTCCTCTGGATAATTTGTACTTCAGCTTTAATGAATGCTATGCAGTAGTCAACTTTTCAGTAATCAATTTAAATAACCAAAGCTCTAAGAGATTATTACAGACACATAGTTAGTCTAGTCACATATTTGTTTTGTTCTTAAGTGGAAAATATGATGTCATGAAAACAAATCATTTTTTGCAACCTCTCACTGAATTTATTTTACTCTTGGTAATTTCACTTTTATATTAAGGTTTGTCTTTGGACAAAAGTAAACCATGAAGGGGCTTTAGCTCACAACAGTGAATCCATTCCTACCTTTAGATGAATTTGCCTGCCTGAGTGTTTTTAAGGCTATAGTGCCAATTGGTATACCTAGAAGTTAAGGCAAGAAAGAACAACATCCAAGAATATAAAAGCAATTAGGTGTGGAAGCTCCCTGAGGCAGACTCTGCTACTTTATTCAGATCTATGCTCAAATATCATCTCTTCAGAAGCAACCTCCTATTACCTCCGTCAGCCATTCTCTTACATGATATAGCATGCTTCAGATTAACAATCTACACATTTTAATTTTTATACATGATTTTTCTTACCTTCACTCTCATGAGAAAAATAAGCTCCACAAAAATGGAAGCTTGTCCCGTTAGTTCATGACTGTATTCCTCTGAAATAAAGAAGTATCACGCATGTTTTGGTTGTTCAATACATATTCAACTATCCATTGGGTAAGTTAATAAATGTGTTAATAATAAATTATGCATTATTAAAAGTTTTTTGTGTGTATATATACATACATGCAAATGTGTATATATGTGTATTAACACATACTTGTGTGTGTCCGTGTATGTATTCCTTCATTAACTGGGGCTCCAATATAGGACAATATAATGAGATTATAATGTTGAACAAATGCAGATAAAACCTCTTTTGACTTAACAGATCTTAGAGTTTAATTGGGTAAATACATTTTAATCAAATTATTACCCCAAACAGTGATTTCTAACTATGGTTATTAATATGAAGAAAGGTGAAAAAAATATGAAAAAAGGTGATAAAAGTTTATATAGGCATATAGGACCTTAATTTCATCTCAGTTCAGTTCAGGCACTCAGTCATGTCTGACTCTTTGCAATCCCATGGACTGCAGCACACCAGGCCTCCCTGTCCAGCACCAACTCCTGGAGCCTACTCAAAATCCTGTTCATCAAGTCAGTGAAGCCATCCAACCATCTCATACTCTGTCATCCCCTTCTCCTCCTGCCTTCAATCTTTCCCAGCATCAGGGTCTTTTCCTGTCAGTCAGTTCTTCGCATCAGGTGGCCAAAGTATTGGAGTTTCAGCTTCAGCATCAGTCCTTCCAATGGATATTCAGGTTTTATTTCCTTTTGGATGGACTGGTTGGATCTCCTTGCAGTCCAAGGGACTCTCAAGAGTCTTCTCCAACACCACAGTTCAAAACCATAAATTCTACACTCAGCTTCTTTATAGCCCAACTCTCACAACCATACATGACTACTGGAAAAACCATAGCTTTGACTAGATGGACCTTTGTTGGCAAAGTAACATCTATGCTTTTTAATATACTGTCTTTTCTTCCAAGGGGCAAGTGTCTTTTAATTTCATGGCTGCAGTCACCATCTGCTGTGATTTTAGAGCCCCCCCAAAATAAAGTCTGTCACTGTTTCCACTGTTTCATCTCAGGTGTCAGGAAAGTTTTCCTTATGAAATTGTATTTAAAGTATTAATAATGAAAATATGTAAATAGACAAAATAGAAATAAAATTTTCACACCAAGTAGCATAAGCAAAGGCCCTATGACAGGAGGTCACACAGAATCTTTACCCAACAGAGCACAATAGCTGAAGCTCAGAAAAATGAAGACAGCTTTATAGTGAAGCTAGGGGGTTTCTGTATGGATCTGTATGCCATGCCAAATATTTTTAATAAGTATTTTGACCCTTATTCTGAGATATAGGATGCTATTGAGTGATTTTAAGCAGTGGGTATATGGCATTTATAAAATATGAAATTAATGTGGATATCTTGAATTAAAGCAGCAACAGCTCAAATCTTTTTGCTTTAAGACCAAGTATACATAAAAGAGCACAAAGTCTGCCTTCATGTTCCCAGTAGGATGTTCCCTGTGTCAACTTGACTTCATTTTCAGCCTAATCATTAAAACTAGTTTCTCTTATCCTCTAAACAATTGTTCTGCAAATGGAAAGGTGAGCTCAAATCTTAACTGCTCGTTTGTAGCACTCAGTGCTCATCTGAACACAGATGCAGAGTTTCATATACCCTGAATATAACCATTATGTTTAATATTTCTGCAGCACTCATGTAAAAGGCACTGTTTTCAGTCCTTCACTTTTATTAAGTAATTTGATCTTCCAAACACCCTATAAGGTAGTTGATATTATCTTCATTTTATGTAAAATGAACTGAGGATGTTAATGGCTGTGTCCATCCATGTGTTCAAAATTAGAAGGGAACTCTTACCTTCCAACACTGGGATCATTTTCAACGATGACATTTCATAATATATATCTCTTCCTGACTCTCACCTTAAATAGCATTTCTGTTTTCTGCAGAAAACATATAGAGGCCATGGCGTGATCATAATTCCATGTTACATCAAATGCACGGAGAGGTCAAGCAGTAGACAGAGTTATATAAACTGCCTCAGGGATATATTTATCAAGGCCAACACCTCAGATGTAGGCCAGCTGGTAAAGTTGGCCATCCGAGAAGAGGAAACAAAACATTAAAGAATATTCAGTTAGCTCTTCAATGACCTTTCTTTTTAAATGACTGTGATAAAGTCTGGGGCTTGAAGGAAAATTTAGATGGGAATATTCCACTAACAGCAGCTTAAAATTCCCCAGATATGCTTAAGGAAGTATCAAAGAGACTAAAATAAAAATAATTACAAGTAGAATGGTTTTAAGCATAGACATTAACTATAGTTAAACACAGAATAATTCTTTTAGAACTACTGAGGAATTCTGTGCTAGTTGAAAGGGACTACAAGGTCACAAGGTTGTAATCTGCTCTCATATTTTTCTCTTCTCTGACTTCTTTTAATGTTTTCACCTTTCTCTTCAAAGAGCAACTTCTGACAACTCATTAACAGCTATAGTAGAAATCTGGAGTCTGACAAAACTTTGTTAAATTCCTGCTATTCCACACAGTACTATGCCCTTGAATAGTGCCTCAGCTTCTTAATTCCTCCCATCTACCAAAAAGGAAGTTGATCGACTACCTTGAAAGTTGTAAAAGTTAAGTGAGATAATGTATTAAGTGTCTGGGACATAATAATGGGACATAATCAATAGCACATTGATAAAGGAATGATTTCATGTTATTTCCTTTATGATTCAATTCCATGTTATTTATAGAGAGAAGTTAGGACACAATTTTGGAGAATGATAAAGATAAAATATAAATAATACTTGGGAAAAACCATCATTTTGCTTAAATTTTTCTTGGACATTGCTATCTTAAGTTCCAAGCTATAGAAATTTAAATAACATTAAAAAAAATTTTTTTTAAAGAACNTATGATTCAATTCCATGTTATTTATAGAGAGAAGTTAGGACACAATTTTGGAGAATGATAAAGATAAAATATAAATAATACTTGGGAAAAACCATCATTTTGCTTAAATTTTTCTTGGACATTGCTATCTTAAGTTCCAAGCTATAGAAATTTAAATAACATTAAAAAAAATTTTTTTTAAAGAACAATATTGGGTCTGAATGCAGTCTGTCATATTCAGGTACTTAATTCAGACAGGAAATACCTGACCTAAATTTTTGCATGTAATTGGTGGGTTGAATAAAATGTCTTCCTAGGTGTAATTTTTCTTTAACAGCGGGTAGCTGGGTTTTGGATTCTGTCCCTTGTCTAGTTTTTACCTGTAGGCTGAAATTTTGTGAGCACAAAACTACCTTCCATCAGGTAAAATTATAGTTATTATGTGGCATTAGAAAAAATCCAAGTATTTTCAGCTAAAAATTTACATCAATTGCTAATAGCTCTTATATCCTTTAAAAATATATATACTGCCTTCCATTTTCAGATTTCTATTTCTTGTATATAAACTCCAATACAAGATTCATTTAAAGATATATAACCACAGACGGACTTGGCTTACATTAATAAAAAGGAATACATTCTGATTAGTTTTGATTAAATTAGAAATATTATATTGCTTTCCTGAGACATAATTAAAGCAGACATTTTATAGATAGTGAGACACTTAACTCTGCCATAAACAGCTGCTTGACATTACCTATTCTGATGGAATTTAGCTGTTTTTGGAAATTAACAGAGGAGGTTGAAATTAAAGACATTTTCTTATGGAAAAGAGATCTAGGATTTTATTTTTTAATCCCAAGAATGATATTTTCACAGTTGTTCTTTTGGCATAAGCTACTATTTTCAGCAATACTGTAATTATTTTCCTGTTGCTCCATAAGCCTACAGAATGTTACTTATTTTTTCTTAACAAGTAAAAAGATGAACATACTTATATAAAAGTATTGAAGTAAGGTCAAATTTCTGATAAGGAAGTAGGAAATTAGAAGCACTCTGTCTAGTATCTTAGTTGCATCTTGAGTTGCCCCAGGTAACCTAAAAGGGCTGGTATCAGTCTCTCTTTTCACTTAGTGGGGACCTTCTTGTAGCTCAGTTGGTAAAGAATCTGCTTGCAGTGCAGGAGACCTGTGGTTGATCCCTGGGTCGGGAAGATGCCCTGGAGAATCTCATGGCTCTGTCCATGGGGTCACAGAATGTTGGACACACTTGAGTGACTAACATTTTCACTAAGTAATAGTGCTTCCTTTTAAATCTACTGCCAACCAAAGAAACCCCCTTATGACTTTACCAAGAAGTCTTACTTTTGTCCTACATGGATCCATGTAACAATCTAATAGCTCTTCAAAGATGCCACTGTTTCCTTAACTTTACACCAATATCAAACATGTGGAAGGGTGTAAGTAGACATTCCATTCTCAGGAAGGAAACTTCTGCTTATAGTTTATCAGGAGCACTCCATGGTCCAAGATGGTGCACATCATGAATTGCCTTTGACTGTGTTCACTGTACTTATGAAGCATGACTGAGTCCCACATTTCTCTGATCCCTTTCTCCTCTTCCTTTGCCCCTGTCCATCTTTTCTGTTGCTTCTTCAATTCCTATTTACCCTTTCTGCAGACATTCTTAAAGGTTCTTGGCTCTGTCATGGAAGACAGACCAAAGTGACCATTTATTCCAGAGTCTCTGGAATTGGTTCTCTATAAACAACACATATTTCTAGTTCTGATATAGATAAAGCATACTTCAAATTATAATAAACATTAATTATGTTAACATCATTTAAAACTTGGTCTATGTACCCACCTCCAGAAGTGTGGTTTTCAATTTGTGTTTTCTTGGGTTCTGTATTTGTCTCTTTGGTATCCTTTCATCACAGGGTCAATTATACTGACTTTATTGTCTTATTTTCTCTATTCTTGATTCTCTGATATTTATGGCCTCACTGACACAGGCCTCCCCAGGGCAGTCTTTTTAGAGAAAGCAATTGGATTAAGAAAGCATGTCTTTCCCGTACATACCAACCAATCCTGAGTCTGTTTGAGTGTGTGCATGCCCAGTAGCTCAGTCTTGTCTGGACTCTTTGTGAACTTTTGTGACTGTAGCCCGCCAGGCTTCTCTGCCCATGGGATTTCTCAGGTGGTAATACTGGAGTGGATTTCCATTTCCACCTCTATGGGATCTTCCCAGCCCAGCGATCGAACCCATGTCTCCTGCATTGGCAGCCAGCATCTTTACCACTGAGCCACCTGGGAAGCCCTATCCTAAGTCTAAATCCCATATAAATCCCCTTTATCTAACTCTCACACACCAAAACACCCTTTTCCCTGCCCTAAATCAATCCAGGGCCAGGTACCAGACAGTTAGAAACCATCTATGTAGCCCAGAGCCCATGAGCCCATGTACATTGTTCTAACTATCTAATTCTAAGCAATTTATTCTGTCCTGTCTTGCCTTTCTTGCAGAAACCCAATAAAGGTTTTGACCTGGTCTTTCTCATTATTCCTGCTAATGAAAATCTTCCTTAAAAAGTCATTAGCCATTTCATGTTGTCATTCAGTCATACATTTAAATGGAGACCTGAGTTCAGAACATGAGCTTTTG
>SJYA01002742.1:4322714-4337874 GCA_006410615.1 Neotragus moschatus | reverse complement strand
GGGGGGGGGGGGGGGGGGGGGGGGGGGGGGGGGGGGGGGCGGGGGGTGATTGGAAAGGAAGATTTCAGAGATAGAGAAAATATAGCTCTTTTCTGCTCTTACAACTGATATGACTTCAGATGACATATACTCACCTTCCAAAGAGGCTATAGCAAGACACTCTTAGTCTCACAAACACGAGAAAGTACATCACTTTATAATTTTTATTCAGTATATAAATTCCAGCAAAAGGATATCATGCTTCTATATCTATCACCTTGGCTCTGCGGTCACTATTTCTGTCAGCTGAATTTTCCTATAAAAACCTCATAATTTATTATTTATTCTTGACCAGCTGTCTTCTTTCAACCCTCCCATAATGCACCCTATTTCAACATAATATGAAGAAATCTATACAGGTAAAATATAAGATGCATTATATGCATATACAGGCTTCCCAGTGTCAAGAAACATTTAACAGGAGGCTTTCTGTGTGCTGTTTTGGATCTGTCAGGAATTCTCTGCTCCTTATTAATTCCTGAATACTCAGGAATTAAGAGGAGAGGCAAGCCTCTCCCAGGGGCTGAAGAATCCAGGCGTTTCCTTTATTAGTTTTTCTATACAGTGATAAGTATCCTCTTCCTCCTTGTGAACCTTACGGTAAAAGTGATTGTTTACAAATCTCTCTCTTTAATATGGATTGCCTATGTTTAGTAAGTCTGGAATGTTAATCTTTATCTTTGCTAAGAATAACAAGTTTATAAGACAGTATATATACACACACCACGTTAATTAAAACACCTTTGCTCCATCAGAGCTCTGGTCCCCGTGTCTTTCTTTCTCTCTTTGTCTTTCTTTCTCTCTTTCCCTTTCTTTCTCTCTCTTTCTTTCTCCCTCTCTCTCTTTCCCTCCCTTTCTTTTTCAGGCTGATCCCCTGGAGCACAGAGGGTCTCTGAGTTCACTTTCCTGCCCGGGCTTCTAAGACCCTCTCCAGAAGGTGCTCTGCGCCTTCACCTCATCGAGAGGGCGCCTGAGGCCTTCATGAACAGAGCAAGCCCCATGCAGGGGCTTTATTGGCTTTCTGTGTAAACCAAGGAATATCAACCTCTTTCTCTCTCCTTTATTTTCTTATCGGTCAACTCCGGACCACCAGGTTCCGGTCCATTAAAGGACCTCAACACCCAGGAGTGCTAGTGGTAACAAACCTGGCCTGCCCATGCAGGAGGTATAAGAAATGCAAGTTCAATTCCTGAGTCTGGAAGATCCCCTAGAGGAGGTCATGGCAACCCACTCCTGTATTTTTGCTTGGAGAATCCCATGGATAGAGGAGCCTGGCAGGATAAAGTCCATAGAGTCACCAAGAGCCAGACACAACTGAAGCAATTTAGCATGCAGGCATAGAAATATATACTAATCTGAAACGCAAACACTCCTTTCAGTGAAATCTGTATTGACCTGAAATGTGTTCTTTTGTAGATTCTTTTCCATATTTGTCTAGAGTCTAAAGCTCATTTTCAAAATTATTTTGTGAGTATATATGTTGAAAAAAAATCTTCCTCCTTTAAGATTCTAACCTAGAAGGAACTTGACTCATCTTTTCTAGGTAAACACATTGGACCCAGAACTGCAAAGATTCCTGGTGACTAAGCTTCCCTTTTGTGCTAATTGCTATTGCCCAGAAGGCAGACTCAGCAGTGAAAGTGGGATGGGACTGGCCTGGGGGCATTTCAAATATCATGCTATGGAGTATAGTAATCCTTGTGATCAAAGAGTAACTGTTGAAGAGAACAGTGTCCAAAAGTGTTAGGAGATTATGCCATGAGAAGAGGCTCATTTAAGAATTAGCTATCCTGATAAAATGTTGCTGAAGCACAGAGAAAGAGCAGATTGCTGACTTGAGGTTTGTTAATAAGAATCTTCTGTAAAGACACAGAAGATCACGCCCCCCAACTAGTGAATATTGTAGCGGGGAAATGGCATGACAGGTTCCTTCTTGTTCCAATTGAGCCTGTTTCTCGAAGAACAAGAGGTCAGTTGTGCTAAAGATATTTAGAAAAGCATAGTTTGGACATGCCTTTAGGCACACCAGAGTTCGATGGTTGCTGTGGAACTGATTTCTTACACCAAGGCCAGATGGCGGCCAGGGAAAAAAGTCAGAATATGCCATTCTCTTTACTAAGGATTCAGAACACAATCACTCTTAAGAGGAGATGTAACTGTTCAAAAAGCCACGTTGGTTTATTTAAGAATAAAATCAGCTCAGTGAACTGATCAAACTACCATTGTTCATTGCACCAAACAGAGCTTTTTAATAATCAATAAATCATTGAAAAGGAATCACTTTAAATATCCAATTGCTTAGTGGAGTTTTGAATAGATTTTTTTTTCTCCACTTTGTTTATTAGGTGTGCATATGTGTATAAGTGTATACAGTATACATTATCAGTACTTCTTAAGAAATATTTTTAAGAGAACAAAAGAAAAATGATAAAATATAACTTTAACACTCCCTGCATACCAAAGCAGCTACCATGAATGTTTTCTCCACAGAGACCTTTTTTTTTTTTAAATATCAGAGCACATCTAGATTGTTTCTTCTTTTTTTTTCCCTCTCATGTTGGGGAGAAGAAAGAAAGCTTTAATATAGATAATATTTAGAGTTGCTATTGTTTTCCTCATATGTATGTAACTCTAGGAAACCAGTTTCTCTTTTTCTGTGGCTTAAATTTTAATGCATTGTCTTCTAGAAACTGTTATATGCCATAACTCTGTGCTAACATATATGTATATATGCAGTATTTCAGTGTTCAACTGGGTCATTAGAAATTGTTTAGTCCTAAAATCTCATTTTAAGAGAAGAAAAATACTAATTCTGAGTATGATAAATAACTTGTCTTCATTAATGTGACCTCAGTTTTCATATGAACCTAAGAAGAGTTGTGGGTTTTCAGTTTATTCAGAATTTTCTCTGTTGTGACATAGGAATGATGACTTACAATCTCCATACATTTTAGGCAGAAATCAAAAGTTCATCATTTTACTCTTAATATTTCTCTCTCATTACACTTAGATTGTGACTTTTAGAAAAAACATGTCTGCAACTGATTTCTTGAAATATATTTTTATCTGAAAACATTTATTTTATTAAAGCATTTATAAATTTATATTATTGGTGTTTTGCCTTAAATCTATGATTTAAATTTTTAATTTATTTTAGATCTGCCTGTTTCTTCTTCACTATCTTTGATAGGCTAAGTTTATAGTTTTCAGTTTTTAATATTCCTTAGTTCAGTTAAGTCACTCAGTTGTGTCCCACTCTTTGCACTCCATGGGCTTCAGCACGCCAGGCCTCCCTGTCCATCACCAACTCCCAGAGTTTACTCAAATTCATGTCCATTGAGTCGGTGATGCCACCCAACCTTCTCATCCCGTCTTGTCCCCTTCTCTTCCCACCTTCAATCTTTCCCAGAATCAGGGCCTTTTGAAATGAGTCAGTTCTTTGCATNGTTGCTTTCCACCTAGCAGCTATAGCGAGCGGCTTGCAGCAATCTTGCTTCTCATCATGAAACTCACCATACAGAGTGTATTATAAATTTGAGTTTGGATCATCTTCTGACATGCTACCTTTTGTACTTTCACTGTCATGAAATATCTGAGAGTTCCTTTAATATGAAGTTTGGACCAGTCTTGCCTCTGGGTCATTTTCATCTTTTTCTCCACAACAGCTTTCCTCATGTATGTCAATAACCTCACCTTCAGTAAACTCCTCTGCCTGCATTCCCAGAGTCTCTCAGATGGTGTCAATGTTAGTCTTCCTAAGGTCAGTTATTTACTCTATAACACTCAGTTCAGGTCCTGGAGGCAGTTTGTAAGTGTGGTAAACATTTCTGTCAAACTGTATACATATACTTCTTAAATTCCTCCCATGATGTTCTTAGCTTCTGTCATCCTTTCCACATGTTCTAATCACATCCAATTTTACTTCCACTATTATCATTTTTGTTTTGTTTCTGCACATTCGTTGTTGTTGGGTAATTCTATCAGTTATCCAATTTTGTAAAAGGTTATCATCATTGGAAGAAAAGACGGCAAAAAAATACTCCTTTTGTGCATGAAGTGAAAATGGATGTGTAGTATTCAAGCACTGACAGACATGGGAGAAGCAAAGTTGATTGATCACTGATCATGGTACACATTTATATATGCACCGATGTGTGGACACAAGTCTAACAGAGGAGTTTTTACCTTTTATATTTGCTCACGGTTAATATGCCATGGTTACTAGCATTTGAACTGTGTTGTTACAAGATTAGTAGATTATTTAATAAGGCATTGTAACTGAAACTTGTGCCTATTGAAAATATTCAAAGCAACAGTCACCTTTAGGTAGTTTTGTATGGAAGCATTGAGCTGATTATAATTTTCATCTTTATGCTTTAATGTGTTGTACATATTTTCCAAATGTGGCACTGATTATTCACTTAAGAAAAGAAGGATATTTTGCGCCCATAAAACCCTCATATAGACAACTAGTACATTCTATTTACCCCTAATAAACTTGGCTAAATCTTGCCATTTGCAATATTCAAGGACATCTTCTTCACATGGACTTTGGAATTTGACGCATGTTATCCAAATAATTTAATTGGTTCACTTTCCTTTTATGTAAAATTGTAATAACATTATCTACTTTCTATGGTTGGTAGAGGGATGGAAATAAAATTACAAATGGATAATAGCAGCATAGCAGGTAGTTCATAGTAGGTATTTGTTATACATCATTGAACAGCCCATTTTCTTCAACATAAATATCAAAGGAAATTCTTCAATATATCTCTTCATTTTGATGTGTAGTGGCTTCTGCAAAGCAAAAATAAAGGTTTTGTCTCACTCAACCATATGACTAATCACAACTATAATAAAAAGCTTTGGCTCTGCTACAAACCCCACCTTGGCAAGTATGCTGACTGTCGGAGAAATTCAATACAAAGGTCTTCCAAGTTATGTTAGTTTGGTCATCAGAAACAATCTGATAGATCTCCTAAGAACTAGACGGAAATTAATCTATGTGTGCATAACAGAAACATGGATGGGGAGGTAGTCCAATGCTGCCACTAAGCAGGCAAGCAAGCAATTCTTGAGAGATTGCACAGAACAATAATACAAACTGCTGCTGCTAATCTCCTTTTCTTCTGGTGCTTCAGAGCTAGTAAATGCCAACGGGAAAATATCACAGTGGCCACATTCTCTTCTGGCACCTTTGTGAACTAGGTATCCATTCAATGTATTGAGCAGTGTGGGTTGCCTTATATATACATTGTGTGGCTTAATATGGGAAACAGTGCCAGTAATACACTGTCCCTTCTTTACATCTCTGTGATTTAAAGACTAATAGGGGAGTATTGTTATATAAATAATATTCTAATATAAGAGAGATAAAAAAGTGCCCTTTGTTAGTAAGAAGCAGGGATTTAAATCAAGAATGCTGGCTGAAAGGGTTTTCTTATTCCAAGTGACAGAGAACAGAGGGAAGGTAGGATTTGAATGAGCTCCAATAAATGAATGGGAGAGAAAGGGAGAAAATACTAAGAGGACAGCATGAGTGATGATTTGGAGGTATCAAGAAACAGTGTTTGTTCCAGGACTGAGCCATCACGGTATTGTTGTAGTTTCAATGATACTACATGGAGAGGGAATAAAACGATTGTGGGCCTACAAATAAATGCTACTTTATCTGTCAAACATTAAGCATTCATTCATTGGTATCAGACAGACCTAAAGATTAAACACCAAAAATACCACTAATAACATTATTATTATTCCAAAACATATTCTAAGATATACCCCAGATGCCCCGTGATTGATTTATTATGATCATTCTGTGTATAATGTAGTGCTGCTCTGCTTGATAGTTATTAAGTGTCACCAAGTTAAAATATATGTTTATTAAATGACTAGTGTGTACTGCTGCTGCCGCTAAGTTGCTTTAGTCGTGTCCGACTCTGTGCGATCCCATAGACGGCAGCCCACCAGGATCCCCCGTCTCTGGGATTCTCCAGGCAAGAACACTGGAGTGGGTTGCCATTTCCTTCTCCAATGCATGAAAGTGAAAAGTGAAAGTGAAGTCGCTGAGTCGTGTCAGACTCTTAGCAACCCCATGGACTGCGGCCCACCAGGCTCCTCCGTCCATGGGATTTCCCAGGCAAGGGTGCTGGAGTGGGGTGCCTTTGCCTTCTCCACTCGTGTGTACTAGATACTTTTAAAAGCTCTTTATTGATACAACGTCATTTTATATTTTAAAATCATGGATTATATAAAATTATAATCTCCATTTTGCACATTTGATAAAGAGAGGTTTATTATAAGAGTAATTGCCCAAAGTTCACACAGGCGAATAAATCTTGTAATCTAAATTCAAACTCAANCTCTTTATCGATACAACGTCATTTTATATTTTAAAATCATGGATTATATAAAATTATAATCTCCATTTTGCACATTTGATAAAGAGAGGTTTATTATAAGAGTAATTGCCCAAAGTTCACACAGGCGAATAAATCTTGTAATCTAAATTCAAACTCAAGACTCATAAGTGTAAAAACAAAACAAACAAAATATGATCAAACTAAAACTATCCTGTGTTACAAGAACCCAATATGTAAATCAGGCAAAGTTATCTCATTCTTTTAAGAGATTTCTTACATGAGGAATCAACACAGACTGAAGAAATACTAATAATACAAGAAAAATAGTGAAGAATCAGTCAAGTTCGGATAACTCAGAGATTGCTATTTGTGTGGTGAGAAAAAACTTAAGGAGGTGAACTTTAAGTAGAAATTTGAAAAAACAGGTTTAATTTCAATTTCTTAGAAAAGGTAAAATGTCAGAACAAAATAATGGCAAGAGGTTAACTCTGCTTGCTTTTAGTTTTCTAATGACAGAGAAAATATTTTGAGTTATAAATGCAGCATAAAAGTAGCAATGGGACAATATGTTTTATTTTATTAGGAACTATGAGAGATAGTAGATAGGCTGTCTGTTTTTTTTGGTAATGAGTAGATATGCTCAGTAAAGAGTGACCTGTTCTTTCTGCAGTACTATATCTGTCATCCTCTTGACTTATTTAAGTTTCATTGAAATGTAGTTGATAGACAAAGAACTGTGCATGTATAATGTATACAATTTGACAAGTTTGAACATAAGTCATCACCTTGGATACCATGGCCACAAGCAAGGAAATAGACATATACAGCACCTCTTGAACTTCCCATGCACCTCTTTGTTTCTGCAGGGGAAATGAGAAGTGTTCAACGGGTGAAAGATTTCAGTTACACTGTATGAATGAATTCTAAAAATGTTTCACAACAAGTACATAGTCTTCTTGACTTTTGAAAAATGAAACTTTTTTCTAGAGGAATTCACATGTGAGCTACATATAAAAACCAAGTGGTTAGTGCCACTAGAGTCATTTATTTTTCCCTTTTATTGATGTGTAGTTGATTTACAATATTATCCTAGTTTCAGGTATACACCCTTGTGATTCAAGATTTTCCTAGATAATACGTCATTTAAAGTTACTACAAAATAACGGCTTTGTTTCCCTGTGTTCCACAGTACATCCTTGTTGCTTATTTATTTTCTTATACATAGTTGTTTGTGTCTTTTGGTCTCATACCCCTATCTCAGCCCTCCTCCTTTCCCTCTCTGCACTGCTAACCGCTAGTTTCTTCTCTGCATCTGTGAGTTTGTTTCTATTTTATTATATATCTTTATTTGTGTTACTTTTAGATTCTGCAGATAAAGGATATAGTATAGTATTTATCTTTGACTTCTTTAACTAAGGATAGCATTCTCTAGGTCCACCCACATTGCTATACATGGCAGAATTTGATTCTTTTCGCAGCTGAGTAATAGTCCATTGTTTATGTGTGATTATATATGCTTCCCAGGTGGTGCTAGTGGTAAAGAACTGACCTGCCAATGCAGGAGGCATACGAGACATGGATTCGATCCCTCAGTCAGAAAGATCCCCCGGAGAAGGAAATGGCAACCCCCTCTAGTATTCTTGCCTGGAGAATCCCTTGGACAGAGGATCCTGAGGGGCTATAGTCCATAGGGTCACAAAGAGGCAGACATAACTGAAGTGACTTAGCATGCATGCATACATATATCAAATCTTCTTTATGCATGCATCTCTTGATGGACACTTGTGTTGTTTCCATAGTCTGACTACTGTAAATAATGCTGCTATGAACTTTGAGGTGTGTTTCAACTTCATGTTTACATTTTTTTTTAATACACATACCCCAAAGTGAAATTGCTGAATCATAATGGTAGTTCTATTTTTAGTTTTTTGAGGAACTTCCATTCTGTTTTACATAGTGGCTGTGCCAATTTATATTCCCACTAACAGCATATAGGTTTCCCTTTTCTCCATATCTCTACTGACATTTGTTATTTGTAGACTCTTTTGATGGCAGCCATTCTGACAGGTATAAGGTTATCTCACTATGATTTTCATTAGAATTTCCCTAATAATTAGCATTATTGAGATGGTGACTGCAGCCATGAAATTAAAAGATGCTTACTCCTTGGAAGGAAAGTTATGACCAACCTAGATAGCATATTCAAAAGCAGAGACGTTACTTTGTCAACAAAGGTTCGTCTAGTCAAGGCTATGGTTTTTCCAGTGGTCATGCATGGATGTGAAAGTTGGACTGTGAAGAAAGCTGAGCACTGAAGAATTGATTCTTTTGAACTGTGGCATTGGAGAAGACTCTTGAGAGTCCCTTGGATTGCAAGGAGATCCATCTAGTCCATTCTAAAGGAGATCAGTCCTGGGTGTTCTTTGGAAAAACTGATGCTAAAGCTGAAACTCCAATACGCTGGCCACCTCATGTGAAGAGCTGACTCATGGGAAAAGACTCTGCTGGGAGGAATTAGGGGCAGGAGGAGAAGGGGATGACAGAGGATGAGATGGCTGGATGGCATCACCAACTTGATGGACATGAGTTTGGGTGAACTCCGGGAGCTGGTGATGGACAGAAAGGCTTGGCATGCTTCAATTCATGGGGTCACAAAGAGTCGGACACGACTGAGTGACTGAACTGAACTGAACTGAACTGAGCATCTTTTCATGTGCCTTTGGCTGTCTGTATGTCTTCTTTAGAAAAATATCTGTGGTGACCCAAGGCTGAAAGAGCAGATAAAACCAAGGAGGGTCTTGGAATGCAGGAACAGAAAAACCAGACTCTTACTGACCTTTCTTCCCATCCCCAGTGATGTAACTATTAATGAATTTCAGGTCTTTTTGAACAGTATAACCTGTCTCCCCTCCTTCCCCATATAGAGAGAAAGTATGTGCCTTACTCTACCCACCCCGACTCAATATACCTACTTCATCCAATCAGCAAATGTCCCATAAGACCCCGATCCCACTCCTTACACCCAGGGTATAAAAATGAATCAGGAACCGCTTATCACTGTCAGCTCTCCCTGACTATCAGGAAGCCGGCCCACTGTGCTGGCAGTGACTCTCCCCTGCCCACTCTAGTAAACTTTCTTCCTCTTTCATTCTACCTCGTGTCTGGAAATTCTTTTCCAACCTGCGTCCAGAGCATGACAGTGTCTATCCAGGTCTTCTGTCCATGTTTTGTTGTTGTTGTTTGTTTGTTTATTAATAACATTTGAAAGTCTATAACCATGCCAAAAGGGAAAACCTGGTGAAACCAAGTGCAGCCTTCGGTTTTAACTTTGACTTCTACTGTGACCTTGAAATTTTTCTCTTACTTGTAAAAGAAAGGAAGTAAGATGAATTGAAGCTCCTTTCTTTAAAGGTCTAGATGGGTAAGAATCCTTATCCTAAATTGAATATAACCTGCCTGGCCTCTTGTTTTAATAGAATCATTTAGTGGGATTGTTTCTTTAATAGTAAGAACAATTCTGTATAACTTTGCATCCTGCTGTGTCCATTGTAATTGCTTCCTATTTTCCCCCTGAAAGGAAGATTTAGCAAATTGGACTTTAAGCTTAATACCCTTCAGAGGGTATCTCCTCTATATTTTCTCCTTGATAACTATTTCAGAACTACTTAATACACCAGAAACCAACAATCATTAGTATCTGTTTTACTGTTACACAGTGACTACAAAATAAAATGTTGCATGCATTTAGTTTGAAATGTTTTACTTGTTGTTTTAACAACTTTTGAGTAGTTTTACAACATAATTCCTTTTAAGAGGCTAGAAAATAATATTGAATGGGAAATACACTGAAGTATTAACTCTGGAGAAGTTNATACCAGAAACCAACAATCATTAGTATCTGTTTTACTGTTACACAGTGACTACAAAATAAAATGTTGCATGCATTTAGTTTGAAATGTTTTACTTGTTGTTTTAACAACTTTTGAGTAGTTTTACAACATAATTCCTTTTAAGAGGCTAGAAAATAATATTGAATGGGAAATACACTGAAGTATTAACTCTGGAGAAGTTAACACTTGAAGTAACAAAGTAACCTAGTAAAAATAAGCACTTGGTGATTATTCCGAAAGTGGAGTGGCATCTAACTCTCTTCGTTGCTTGTCTGAGAGCGTCATAAGCAGCCTTTTGAAGATAAACTTTATAGAATGAGGCNTTTTTTATTGCATTATTTCTGTTACTTTTTTTATTGCACAATTAGTCTGCTTACACACTGTGTGTTGAAATTAATTTTCAGTCTTGTTCTGATAGATACTTTTTAAAAAAGTAAAATAAGAAAGTTATCACGAAATGTCACGTCTCAGTTTAAATGGAATTTTGACAAAGAAGCTTGTTCTGATCTAAGAGAATGGGCTTTTTTCTTCCTGTTATACTGTGTCATGCTAACCAGTGTTGTTCCTTCCACCCTCTCCCTGTCATTTAACTCAACTTGTTTCCTGTTATCACAGGTTCTTTTCTCATTCTCTTCCCACTCTCTTAAAGTTGTTTTTCCTCCTCTCTTTAATGAATTAACTTTGCTGATTCTTTAGATCTCAGCTGCATCACTGCTTCCTCAGGCACGCCTTCCCTGATTTCCATGACTAGGACAAATCCTGTTTTGAGGAGCGCTCACACTAACGCGTACATCACCAAAACACTTTTCTAGCTGAATTTTACACTTGCACATGATTAATTTGATCGATGTCTTTATGATTGTTAGCCTATTACAAATGTCAGGGCAAAAGCCAAGGCTATTTTCTAATAATTATATCCCTCGGGTTTAGAAACACTGGAAATACAGAAGGTACTCAATAAATATTCAATGAATGACCATATAAAGATTTCAACATTAAATGAATCAATATATAAGGAAAACCTGGTCCATATTAAGTGATCTTTTATAACCAGAGTAACTTCTTTTTTAGTAGATCTGGAGTGAGCAAAGTAACAAATATCTCTAAATGAAATTGATTAAGATGGATAATTGAATGCCAGTTATTATTTAACGTATTAAANATAAGGAAAACCTGGTCCATATTAAGTGATCTTTTATAACCAGAGTAACTTCTTTTTTAGTAGATCTGGAGTGAGCAAAGTAACAAATATCTCTAAATGAAATTGATTAAGATGGATAATTGAATGCCAGTTATTATTTAACGTATTAAATTGGTTCTGAATGCATGAGAAAGAAGCCAGGACCTTTTCATGGATACTGACTATTTCACTGGCAGACTATATGGCCTGAGTGAAATTTGTTGAAAAAAATACCAGGTTTTTATTTTATATGACTCTAGAAGATTTGTTTAAAAATAACATACTAATTATGAACTAGCATTTTTAAAAATGTGTCTGTGCTTTCCATGGAGAGGGTCATTGTGTGATAAACAGAAATGCTTTGGAGCCAGATAAATGTTCTTTTTGAGCCTAAGTTCTGTCACATCAAAATTTAAATGAATGGGTTTAGCAAATATTCTGTGCTATAGAATAACTTAAATAATGATACTCTCACTGCCTTCCTCCCACCACACACACACAAACATAACAAAAGCAGGCCTACCAATGATAGTTACCTAGTGATCCTGGACCTAGTGCTGAGTTGCTCAGTTGTGTCTGACTCTGCAACTCATTGAACTACATCCCACCAGGCTCCTCTGTCCATGGGATTTTTCAGGCGAGAATACTGGAGTGGTTTCCATTTCTCCTCCAGAGGATCTTCCCAACCCAGGAATCGAAACTGTGCTTCCTGGAGAGCCATTAAGGAAGCCAACCTAGTTGTCCTACAAAGGAAGAAAAAGAGGAAAAGTGATATTTCTTAAGTAACTTTCATATGCAAAGCATATTCATGTGAATTATCTAATATCCTCTCCAGTGGCTAAGAGCTTGAATCAAGAGAGGAAACTGAGTTCAGGATAATTAAGCATAATGCCTCAAAATCACAAACCCACAAGACTTTCTTTTCAGAAGAAAGATGTAAGGGCATAACCTCTGAGGCATATTCTAATTTTATTGGTATGAAATTTTAACTAGATGGATCTGAACACTCTATAGAGATGAAATTGCTTTGAAACTCTGGCAAAGGAACACATAGCCTTTCTTAATATTCCTATTTTTTGAAATTTTCTAGCAAATTAATCTATTACTTTCTTCAGTTCCATCGCTCAGTCATGTCTGACTCTCTGCAACACACCAGGCTTCCCTGTCTGTCACCAACTCCCGGAGCTTACTCAAACTCATGTCCATTGAGTCGGTGACGCCATCCAACCATCTCATCCTCTGTCGTCCCCTTCTCCTGCTATCTTCAATCTTTCCCAGCATCAGGTTCTTTTCCAATGAGTGTGTTCTTTTCATCAAGTGGCCAAAGTATTGGAGTTTCAGCTTCAGCTTCAGTCCTCCAATGAATATTCAGGATTGATTTCCTTTAGAACTGACTGCTTTGATCTCCTTGCTGTCCTAGGGACTCTCAAGAAATCCATTGTTTTCTATTTTATGCCTTTCTGGATATTCAATTCAGTTCAGTTCAATCAGTCGTGTCTGACTCTTTGAGACTCCATGAATCGCAGCACGCCAGACCTCCCTGTCCATCACCAACTCCCGGATTTCACTCAAACTCATGTCCTCCGAGTCAGTGATGCCATCCAACCATCTCATCCTCTGTCATCCCCTTCTCTTCCTGCCTTCAATCTTTCCCAGCATCAGGGTCTTTTCCAATGAGTCAGTTCTTTGCATCAAGTGGCCAAAGCATTGGAGTTTCAGCTTCAGCATCACTCTTGCAATGAATATTCAGGACTTTCTTAACAAACTAAAGAAAAGAACATAAAAGAAAATTTAGTGTCAAAGCCACTGAGGTAAATCATCATTTTGGTGAGCATGCCAATGAGAAAACTGCCAGTAATTTAAACAAAGTCTTTATCCCGTTGAAGGCATTAAAGCAGAGAAGTTGAGCAAATGCCAAAACAAGAAGTCGTATGATGTAATGAAATTGAGTTTTGACAACAAAATGAGAAAAGTTCCAAACTCATCTTAGCAACTGCTAGCCATGTGTTCTTAACTTTAGAGTAACTATTTTCTGTTTACTCAGCAACAGAGTAAGAATTAAGTTGATTTTGGGGTGAGAATTTCATCTATTGCATACAGAAACAAAGTAACAAGTACAGTCTTGGTACTCAGTGTAATAGCTATTATGCTTCATGTTAAAATGCCTCTGAGAACTATTGTATGTGTTCATAAGCGGTAATTCCCTTTTAAAGTGAAAGAATTGAGAGTCTTTTTTTTCTTTTACCGAAGTACTGTCTACCTCTTAGCACCTAAAGTGGACCCAGGCACCTACAGTAAGTGAAGACTGACAGAATAATTACTAGTTCAGTCATTGAGGAAGTTTATTTCTCCTCTTTCCCGTCCTACTCCTCCCCTTCTTCTTCCTCCTTCTCCTTCCTGTTCCTCCTTCTCCTTATTCTTGTTGAGAAAATGAAGAGCTTAACCTGGGGTTGGGGGGGGGGGGAAGAACTCTGCTCCTCTAGAATGGGTAATTTGGGTAGAATATGCATGCAGAAAAAGCATCCTAGTAGGAATGTTGGCCAAACCAGAAATGCAACATAATACAGGATAGTGTTTCAATTCCATTGAAAGTGGAATTACCTTATAAAAGTTATTAAGAGAGCACTCAATCTCAATCAAGTTTGACAGATAACAAGAAGGTTACTTTGTCTATTTAACAAATATTTTCTCAGTACAACTCGATGTACATTTCTTGTCAAATGGTTGGGGGTACCTGTATAAGCGAGAGGGAGAGCTTGGGATCAAATACTGTCCAGGACATCACTCTGAGCATCTGAGCTCAGAATGGATATGAAACTTCAAAACCAGATATAGTGTGCCTCAAAACAGAAAAAGATAACTTGAAAATTGTGATACAAAGCATACAATGAACTTTAAAATTCTGTACTTTCTTAATTATTCAATTCAGTTATCAAAATAATTGTATTGTATTTCACTACTCACATGTCCTTTGCATTGTCATCTGTAACAATTGCAGTACATATATACATATGAGAATAATTGGGGATTAGTCCATAATAATTAGCATTTTGTGATCTATTTTAAAAAGCATCTTGCAAATGCAAAGAGATTTACTATAAAAAATGTCTAAATGTTTGAGTTTCCTGAGCCATACAGCAAATTCTTGTCAACTCACACAAGGACTCTATATCAACCTAGAGGGGTGGGATGGAGAAGGAGATGAGAGAAAGTTTCAAAAAGGAGGCAATATATGTATACCTATGGCTGATTTAGACCACCTGACCTGCCTCTTGAGAAATCTGTATGCAGGCCCGGAAGTAACAGTTAGAAATGGACATGGAACAACAGACTGGTTCCAAATAGGAAAAGGAGTACGTCAAGGCTGTATATTGTCACCCTGCTTATTTAACTTCTATGCAGAATACATCATGAGAAACGCTGGACTGGAAGAAACACAAGCTGAAATCAAGATTGCTGGGAGAAATATCAATAACCTCAGATATGCCAATGACACCACCCTTATGGCAGAAAGTGAAGAGAAACTAAGAAGCCTCTTGATGAAAGTGAAAGAGGAGAGTGAAAAAGTTGGCTTAAAGCTCAACATTCAGAAAATGAAGATCATGGCATCTGGTCCCATCACTTCATGGGAAATAGACGGGGAAACAGTGGAAACAGTGTCAGACTTTATTTTTCTGGGCTCCAAA